>LUCM01006994.1:0-138599 GCA_008360955.1 Fasciolopsis buskii
CGCCAAACCGGTCGCATCGTGTGCTCCCGGGCAAATTTTGTTCACGCATCCAGATACTACTTGCTGCTGCTTCTATATATACATATACATACGTACATACGTATATTCTGGCGCATCCGCTCCTCGTCCCTGTTTTTTTATTCTCCCTGCTTTTCTTTCAGTCCATTCTTTGTCACGCCTTCTTCAGCACAATTAAATCTTTACCTGAAAAACTTATTTCTATCTTTGCCGTCTGCTTTATTCTTTTTTTCCTCTTATTTATTACGTTTTTATTTCACACTTCATTTCCGCTGTCATTTGGTGGCAATGCATCAGGATTATGGAAATGTAGTTATGTGTTAGATTTTCAATGGTAATATGCATTGTTTTATAGTCACTCTCTTATAATATTATTTTCCCCAATAAACCCCACGGCTGGCTTAATCGGTTCGTTTTAAAATGCAAATGGTGGACTTGATTAATCTAAGATGCTGGAGACACATGAACACAAATTTAATTTGGAACAGGTTTCCAATCAATTCTCTATCCGCCCAATCGTGGTATCAAATAATTTACTGTTCTCGCTCACTGCGCCACTGTCACGTTGGCAAGAAAACCGAATAATGCAGCGCGCTTAACTGATCTTGACTCAACATCAACTTTGATATAAATCAGAATCCTCTCTATAAGAAAATTCTTCCCTTTGTGATTAACAATCAACAATTGAAAAAAAACAATCCGAATTAATGATTTATTAACTTCAACCCAAAAATGCATGCGTACACTGGCGTAAAATATTCGGTAAAATATGCGGTCCTGCGGGACAAGAGAATTTATTTTCAAACATGGAACAAAAATTGCTGAATAATAATATTATCTAAAAACTAGTTGTGAAAGAATCAAAAGAAATTGGATTGGTTTCCAAGAAAGGATGAATTTAACTAGAAAACAAGAGACAGAAATGCATAAAAAAGCATGAAGAAAACGTCCATGGGAATATATATATCTACAAACAAATAAAATATATATACATGTATAATTGCAAATGCGCGAAGGACACACCGTGCATTATATTTAAATTTTTTTAGAAATTCTGGCTGGCATTTGGATGAATGAACAAAATTTGGCCGGGATTACACGAGCGGTTTGGCGGTTGTTGTCGCCAGTGATGCATGCTTTGTTGGTGTTAATCTCTTATCCAAAGATCTCTATAGTTTTACACTCGCAATTGGTTTGTCTGACCAGAATCTAATTTGTAGCGTCACGATAGTGCATGAAACTCATTGATTGTGGACTGGCGAGAAGAAGCACAACTGTGATTCGTTGATAATTGTTTGTGTGTTCGTTTGATCGAACCTTCGGTCGGAGGGCAGAATTCTGCAGAATATTTTTGTCTTCATGGAACTGGTCCTCATTATTTTCACAACTGAACGAGATACTTGCTTGCCTATATAATTTTATTCATATTTTGTTTTCCCTCTTTTATTTGCCTGATTCCCTAGACGATCTTTTTGCGACTATTCTTAGATGTCTTTCTTCTGTCTTGACGTCTGCATCAACGCCTTCCCTAATCAATCCGGTCGCTACAACTTATATTCTGTTGAGTCTTACTAATTGGGTTTTTACAGTTTCAGTGATGATTTTTATAACAATGCAAAAACGAACGCATACTTCACGATCGACAGCAATCTCGAGGCCGGTCTTTTTATCGCGGGCAATTTTGTTTCCATCCCACCAAAGGTCTAATTACCATTTCTAGTTATACAATTGCATAACGAAATTCTTTTTGCATTCGCCCCCAATGTTGGCTCTACTCAGCTGAGGAACGATTCACAGATGCCGTTCTTCCCTGCACCGTTCCACCATCCACTTCAGTGCACAATTCTGATGCTGCAAAGTAGATTCTGGTTAGACGAACCATTTGGGCTTTTATGTTTAGGAATGTTTGGACAAGCGAGTGCCGGCCGTGCATTCGTGACATTTTACAAAAACGTCGAAACCGGTCGTGTAATCCTGGACAATTTCTTTCACTCATCCGTATGCATCTAGGTATTTTTATGTATAAAGATATATTCCTTTTTTTGGTTATTTTGCCCTTGTTCCTTTTTTTCTCAGCCCCTTTCATTGATCATGAATTATCTCGAGTCGCTTTCTCTTCATGTCTTTTCATTTTTGCCTTTTTATCTGCATTCTCATCTTCACTGAGATCTCATCGCAATTCATGTATCACGTTTTAGTTGTTTTTTTGTACGGGTAATAAACATTTAACTTTTCACACTGTGGCATGTTTTATATGAAGCCTCATTTGCAGCCATAGGTTCTTGTTTGAAACATTTATGTTTCTTGTCATGGTTTGATTCACCACTGTTTTCGGTTCAATAAACCTGTATTCTTGAGCAACTATCTGCATTGGACCTTGCAGATACCCTTTGGGATAACTGTTCTCTATTCATCTCCTAAACAGCTGAGAAATATTTTCGGACCTAATTCCCATATTAGTATGAAAGGTGATTAACACGATGATAAATGTTTGCCGCTCCGATTTTGGCCAGCGGCTTCTACTTTTGGATCAGGTAATTGTAAGTGGATTTTTCAGAATGGCATCTTCGAATGCGAAGCAAATTTTATTAGGTATAAAATCATTGAATGGAGGCAGCTGTCGACTTTGTAGACCCTGATTTATTTTGAATCTAATCTTGGAGATCACCGGCATTATCCAAAAGTATCATACCATGGGAACTAATGAGTTTCAACACTGATCTATCCAGCAATCTACATATTGTAAAGTTTTATTACTGCTACCTTGGAATGTCTGGAACCAGTGATCATCGAGTTCAAGATTCGGGTAGAGATCTATTGAAGTTTATTTTTGAGGTGCTGTTTTCGTTAGATGGATTGAATCGATCGCTTTATTTAAGCCCGATTACACCATCATTAGACATTTGTTCCCTATTTTCATTATTTGCTGAACGTCTCAATTAGAAGCTTACTTCCTTTCGACCGCTTGATTGATATATTTGGCGTTCGTTCTCCGAAAACATCCACAATTTTGCCAAGTGATACTCAATAAGGGTTGTGCTTGGAGTGCCATAACTAGTCTGTTGTGGAAAAGCGATCAATCAACCGATTTGTCTTCTCGTGTCCCAATGCGTCACCAGGTCACAATCGCATGTCCGAGCGTTTGGTTTCATTATTGTTTGTCAGCACACAGCTTTTTATCTCTTTCTATGTGACAGAAAGTCAAACTTTGCGAGCTGCAGTGTTGTATATACATATATATAAACTGGTTACGGGATTGACGTTAAAACAAAGTTTTGTCGTCTTCATTGATCAAACCCCATATAGTGTATATGTATTTGTAAATTGTAGAAACTACGTACTCTAGCTGTAATGTGTACATGGAGTTTCCGAACGGTTAAAAATCAGCGATCCATATATGTTTGATTGAAACAAGCGAACAGGTAGAAAATAACCTTTGTGCACCTCAGAGAGTTTCAATATGTTCGTGCAAGACTTCTGGATTGTGATTTCACATTGTGAACTCGTAACATTTTGTGCAATCAGCTCCTAATCTGCCCAGATCTCCCGTAAACTGCACTTCAAGTGGCATGGACATGTGTGAACCTTCCTTGCTTGCGAATCGACTTGTACGTAATTTGGAATATAATCTGGGACTTTCTAAAAAATCTGGTCTATGTGATCATTCAACCACTTTCTGCCACTAAGTCTGCTCATAATAATGATGCTAATCCAGACCGCGATCTTCATGACGGTGAGAGGACAATGATTTGTGTGATGCCGATGTTGCTGACTGCAAGATTCAAACTACAATGCCTATCTAATTGTACACGATGAGAGCCTGGATTCTCTTTGAAGTAGCAATGACTCGGATCCAAAATGAGAAATCTACAAGAAAGCGGTTCAAAGATCAGTTAGTTGAATGGATTTGTAAATTCAGCCCCTTTGTCAATCGTAACACAGTCTTATTTATATTCAGTAGTCGGTAATGAGCCTTGCATTGGATGAGCGGCGATGACCAAACAGTTAAAACAATAACATTTGAACTTCGAAATCGCTAGTTTGAGTCCTCTCAATTTTGTTCATCTTCCGAATTGGTAGCCTACAGCTAGTAACATCATCCTTAAATGTGATAGCCTATATATTGCGTCATTATTATGGCGGCAGAAAAAATACGTGACTTCAATATGCATGCTGTATTACCCTTATATTCATTTGAAAGGGATGGTGCAATGGGATAAAATGAAGATAATCATGAACGATGATGATAGGATGTGGTACAACACCCTGATACGGTGTACGAAGATGTGTATGTGCGAGTTTGCTTGCGTCCATAGAGCAATCAGCAGATTCTTCGTCGAGAGAGTCAGTCGAATGGGAAATAAGAGGAGAGGAAAGATGAATCCGGAACGTTTAAAAAGGGAATAAGCAAAGGTCTGAAGGTGTATTTATGTGCGCGTAAGGATAGTTCATGAATTTCTAGGGAATTTGTTAAGTGAAAATGCTTTTCGAGAACAGGTGCATTCTCCAAAATCCATGCACTATTCACATGCGCTTTCAGGGAGTTTACTTTTTACCTTAATGAAAACAATCAATAGGATGAACATAGCGCATTTTACATGATGCATGCTCACTGGGTACTGATACGCCTGTGTTCCGGATGCGCAGCATTCAGTTGATCCATTGGGAATTGACCGTTTTTTACTGTGTATTCATATCCCGTGCTTGGATGCTGTCCGTTCTGACCAGAAGAATAAATCCCGAAACCTTTGTGGCTATAAACACTGACAGCTTCGGAGGTGTCCAATTCATGTGATTTGGAATGACGCGCCCTGAAGTAACAGAACACTTTGAACAAGGCCGCTCCGCTTAAGATCCACAAGGAAGCAACAATACTTCCGATTATATTACGTCGGAACCTGTTCATAATAGATCGGGGAAAAAGATTAATATTTTTCCGAGAAGTCAATGCAATATGGCAGAAGAGGGTTGTATGGTTGAACAAAACTTCGTCGCAAACACCATCTGTGTTCTTGCTCGATACTTGATATCCTGGGCGTATATATATATATATATATATAATATAAGTTTCTTAGTAAAGTCCAACTTAAAAACTCGGCTTTTTTGTTTGCCTTAAAATACCAATAGTTTTATACCAGTCAAGTATAATACTGGTGTTCACTAAACGGAATAAGTGTTATCTTTTCAAAGTGGTCATCATAAACATCTTCATAAACAAATCTGTAAAGCTGACTACGTCTTCATTGAACTACGAGTGTCTCAACCAAACAGTAGAATGTGGATGAGTATAGAGTGCGTCTTGCAGAATGGCACTAAATTCGTCTAACTTCACTGTATCAGGCAAGAAATATTTTATGCACTACAATGATACTATAATGAATGATCTAAGAGTATGTTAGTAAAACAATAGACGTTCTATCTATGCTTTTGAAATCCAGAGAAATTAACCCTGGAAATTAGGTTCACATCTTTTGTGCGTACAAATAAACGCTGATCACTGTGAGCCGCAGGTAGAAGAGGATGTAATACTTTAAAATACTAGTACATGGTGCAGTTTGGTATTTACGGACTAGGCGAGGACAGTACCAGATGGTGACACATGGGATCTATGATTTAACTGTCTACAAAATCACCAATCCTTTATTTTCCGGACAATGTGGTTTGGTTGCGCACCAAAGCGGCATGGTGCGGAATTGTCTAAACGATCCGGGCGACTTGGTACACGGAAAGATGGTAGAAACGTGGTTCAGAGCCGTTGAAAAACAACTAGAGCGCATAAACTTACTGAAAATTAAAGATCTGAACTGGGGTTTAAACTAATTTGTATCCTCGATCTGTCATTCTTAAAAATCATTTTATTGTCACCAATGACTCGTGATGTGTGTGAAGCTGAAATATCTTGCAATAAACAAGTGGCAGGTAAAGCATACGCAAGCTTAAAAAATACTGTTGGATTCCGGGGCTGATCACATGGTTTTTACACGGAAGCTAACCTGGGTGGTTGCGAGCAGAACTGCTGTCCAGAACTGAACGTTCGGAGTATGGCTGTAGATTACAAACACGTTTTTCACCACTGGACCAGAGCTATAGGTGAGATTGAAGAAACTAAAAACTTATTTTTTGGGCGTTAGTCTCCGGTCTTGAAGCAGTACACCTTCCGCTGTAACAATCTTCTGAAACTCTTGTTTTCAGTGCTGATGCAAATACTGGTATTTCCTTAATGCGAATTCGTTTGATTTAGCCGTTTCACTATGCAACCACTTTTTATGCTCGATTTATCTACTTAGGCAATCACTAATTCATCAGATGGATACTCCCCCGACAATTTTGTTATTAGATATATGATCACATGCGATGCTTAGTTAATTTTAACCTAAGGTGCGCTAGACAGATTTGACTGACTGCCGACTTGTTGGCGAAGAATATTTATCTGGTAAACGATTGGTAATAAGATGCATAACTGGACTTTTAGATGGAGGTGCAAATGCATGCAATGAAAAATACCTAGACCAGAGCTAGGGGTTTTACTTAATGCCAAGCTACGTATTCGGCGCACATAACATTGAAATCTATTTATTCCTTTACTTCTCTTTGTCTCTGGTATTGATCTCATCTTCCATTCGCAATGTTTACAGCGTATGAACAGTTTTTCTACCCTGTGATATAGCGTTTCACACAAGAATTTGCCTTTGGAATTCGCTTGGTTTAACGGATCAATTATTTGTAATTCTTCACACAGCGCCAACGACTGTCAAATACCCTGCTCATTTTGTGGAAGACAAGTCCGAGCACTTGCCTAAACCGCTGCAGCTTGAAAAATGAGTGGAATAGATTACATCTGGTGATGAACTTTCAATGTGGTGCAGGCAACATTGTCCTCATTTGGGTAGGTTATTAATCCAAACTGTGTTGTTGGTCAGTTTTAAAAAGAAGTAATTTGCATCTATAACTGCTTTTTGTAATCTCGCTGAGAACTATCAGTTTTTCCTGATCGGGTGTTTAAACGGGAGTGGATAAACTGAATGAGGTTTCTTCCGATTTCAAGCGTGTTTGACCTGACATGCATTTCATGTTTTTCGTTCCGGCTGGTAATGAAATTTTTTAAGACGTGTGACGTCACACCATACATCATAATTGGTTGAGCTATGGAAGAAACGTTTTTGCCTAAGTGATAAACTGTACAGTGTTACGCTTTATTTTCTATTTTCTCATTGAGTTTTACTCTGAACATGGCCCGCGATCAGCGAATTAAGCTATGTATATAGACACTTTTCGGGACTTTATTCGTCAGGTTAGGCTGTTAATTGTACGCCATTCATTTCCATCTCCCAAGGAAACTATGGACCAGTTGTTCTACCTTTTTGGATGGTCATCAATTAAGTTATTCGTTTAATTTGATGAAAAACAGGACCATTAAGGTTTCAAGGGTTTCTTGCACTATCGGGTAACAGCTATACTCATAAGTTTGACGTTTGTTCATGAATATTAGCTACAGTCTCATTAACATAAATTTCGCGAGTCAGTGAAAAATAACGAAGTGTTCCTAAATTCCCAATTTTTTCCGATGTTTTACTCGGTTTCAACATCCATCCAACCGGTATGTGCTAATTGCTGTTGCATACCAACAGAAGGGAAACAATAACCAACTGTTTCCAAGATTGTTGTGTCCTGTATGCTTTTTGACGGTTTACGTTTGATGATCTTTGGTTCCTAAATTTCCAGTGAGCATATTCTTTGACCTGGCAACTCGGATAAATGATCTTACCGGTCTGTTGTCGAACAATAAAGCCGCACAAATATTTTAGGATGCAAAGCGCTTTGTCTGCCGTAGGTTTTCCGGGAGGAAGGATCATTTAGTACAGGTATCGTTTGTTGTGTTAGCTTACAATCTGGTACTGCACTCAACCCTGTGACGGAAGCACCTTTTCATGCGCTGTTGTTATCAAGCTGATTGTTCATAACTGTGCTGGATATTGCGGACGTTTACCTTTTAGACACAAGTTCGAGTCCCGACTGGACCACACTGAATACGTAATATCATTTTCTTAGAAAAACTGAGCCTTTCGATTTTTCAATGTTCAGTTGACCATGTCAGATTCTTTCACGTGAACGGAACCGAGGTTTTATTAGACGGGGTTAGTAGTTGTGCGATATTAACAGCAAATTTACTAGGCGGTTTTTTGCTAATCATCAATTTTTGTTGATCTAACCCTAACTATGGCCCTAAAAGTTGACAGAATTGTGCAATGCACGCTGCTGCTGGGATGAAATGATTCTCCTGCATTGAGCTCTTTTGCTAGTGTCACTGATATGCACGTTATTGTTATTATTATTATTATTATTATTATTATTATTCTCGTTATTGTGATGACTAGTGAACTAGCCCCACTAAATTCTGCCTAAAGGCAAGGGTTTGATCGGATTTGGGTGGTCGGTTTGTCAGCGTTCTTTGTTTAAATTTTGTCTTCAACATAAAACTGAAACTTAGTTAATAAAGCCCAACGTTATATTGAGTTTTCTTATGAAATTAAAGAGTGATTTCTAATCTCAATTTATGGCTGACACAATAATTTGAGTCAAAACAACAAAACATACGAATTATTAGGAATATTCTGACTAGTCTATTTTAGTGCCACGATAGTGAAAAACGTATCTCAGTAGTCCCCAATGCAAGGCTGCATGCTGAATACTCCTAGACTCTTACTTGACAGTGGGTACATCATTAAGTAGCATCGATTCCATTGGAAATATATCGACCGCCCAACGTAATAGAAACCAAGCTGAATGTGTATAATTGTCCTGGAGATTTGCAAAAGCCATGCACTGGTATATGCCCGAAACAGATGATTCTCTGTCCAGTTTGGCCTGGTCGATAATCAGTGAGAAATTTTCGTTTGGTCGGATTTCGAATCCTGGCTTCTTTGATTCAGGCTGCAAGTTTTCCGATGTTGGGAGGCTCCAAATGATTCGTTGTACAGAAGTGAGATCTTGAAACGGGTAGAAATTTGGATCGTAGCACGATAAAGTGATTGGTCCTTTAATATTTTTGCTGACTACAAGCCAGGGCTGACGAGTAGTTGATATAACTGATTCGTCTTTTTGCTCATCTGCAAAGACTATTGTAGATAATAACAAAACTAAACGCAATGATTGGAAAACATAAACTCCCCGAGTAACCAGAACGTTGTTTGAACGATTCAATACTAGGCCAACCATGGAGTCGTTAGTCTGAAATAATAGGAATTTGACATGGCGTGAGCAGTTCATTAAAACAAATGACTGAAAACATTTATCAAATCAAAATTTGTTGCTTCGGGAAGATAAGTCATCGTAAACTCACTTTTCGTTATGTAGGGATCGTACGATAGTTAAGTAAATTAGTTCGTTTTCAATGTGAGTTATGGATTTTATGAGTCTGAAACCGATTATCGTGCAAAATCAGCATTACAAACCAGGGGCGCACTGTACCGTTGTTTAACCACACCTTCTAGGAATCAGCGGTGGGCGACAACAAGTTATCTAGTCACACATCATAGATGATGGATTATCCTGTTTGGCTTCCAAAGGATACTACGTAATTTATCGTCAATCGCTTACTAATCCACTCACTCACATAGTCAAGCCTTGCGAGTTATTCGTCACGCCTTTGTTTGATTTAGGCTTCATGGAGAAATCATGTAGGATCCTAGTCGACCAGTGACAGCGGCGGTCTGTGGCCGGTTAAAAAGACATC
Source organism: Fasciolopsis buskii (assembly GCA_008360955.1). Lineage (NCBI taxonomy): Eukaryota > Metazoa > Platyhelminthes > Trematoda > Plagiorchiida > Fasciolidae > Fasciolopsis > Fasciolopsis buskii. The sequence goes on from LUCM01006994.1 coordinate 9,752, forward strand.
GTCATTTGGGTGCAAACAAACATTGTGGAAATTTAGCGACTCACTGAAAGCTAGTCGGTGTAGTCCAGCAACTGTTATGTTAGGCTTACAGTCGCTCATTACTCGTTAAAGCATGCGATCATCAAGCGTGAAAACCTTGTTGATTATTGCCAGAGATGAAATCAAACAACTGTGCAGTGATTTCGTGGTTTTAATACTGCATGGGTTTTTCTTTTAAAACTAAACTTAATTTACTTAAGTTTCATGCCGTTTGAGTGATAAGACCAGACCTGAATGAATAACGCGGGTAAGATACTTCCTGTACGTTTGATAAGATCTATATTTCAGTCACGATGCTGTTATGGTAAATAAATAAAAAAACAATAAAACTGGTGATCGGCAATTTTTAGACTAAACAAATTCCCCTAGCAAGTTAACCATGGAAGATAATAGTGGATATGCAGATAATACTTAAGAAATGCATCTGCTGTTTTCCCATCTTTAAATTGTTTGTATATATTAGTCCTCAATTTAACAGCTGAATCAACCTCCTACTCATGTGAATAGGCCATTTCCTGTAATCAGTGGACCAGGTGTTCAAATAGCCTATTCCTGAACACTGCAAATTTAAAGGGTGCACTTGGTGCCGTTCACCCCTCTGAATTTATAACTCAACGTACTAGGCTTAGTAAAAGAAGTTTGTAAAAGTGAAACAAATAGTCTGCCACAAAACTGTCTAATACCCATTGTCATGGCATTGGAGATTGGTTGTGCCTTATTTAACTGTGCCGGCAGCGCTGGAGATTGGTTGCACTAATTTGTTGAAAACCTAGGGTAAACGTAACAACTGGCATCTTAATTGATTTGACCAGTAATGGTGTTAGCAGTAAATTGAAGCTCATGCCACCAAATAATGCGATACAGGCAGAATCGTTTAGTTCTCTCTCTCATAATTATTTAGATTTCCAGTTATGGGTTCTGTCCCATTAATCGTATTTCCATCCAGCAATTTATGAGTGACTTCGAGCTTTTGTTATATTTCGTTATTTAGCAATATAGCGGCGCTTCACATGATTTTCAAGAATGGATTTCAGGCCATGTGCGAGAGATCGCAAACTACGGGTTTCAACGCCGCGAAGATGACCGCCTGACCACCATCGACTGATGATAGTTATGATGTAATTTGGAGGCCATAGGCCGCCGTATTGATTTAGATTATAGAAGTGTTGAGGTTGTTTGATACACCCAATAAGTTTTAGCTCATGTTGGTTTCTTTTTCTTTCATCAGTTTATAAGTAGAAGATACGTCACATCTGCCATAGAGCGCTACACCGGAGTGCCTATTATGGTAGCAATCCCAGTTCATCAACTGAATATCACCATTCCACTAGATGGCGTTGGAGAAGAATTATTTCCTCAATAATATGTAGCCGCAATAATAGCCTAATGATGGCACATGTGACTTTCTCCATCCAGAGGTGTTATGTGCCCGAGAAGTACGTTTCACCGTTCCAATCTCTGTAAGCGAAAACCGAAATTCGAATTGGTGTTCGTCATTATTTCCGCCTCTCATCTTCTTACCTCCATCGTTGGTTTGATCATCAAAATTGCATTCTCCTCATTTGAAAACCACAGACGTGCAGAGCCTCTATTTTTTGTAGTGAGGGTTGGCACCATATAATGATTTCATATCCTGTTACTAACACTGACCGAGTAGCCAAGCTGAAAAGTCATGTTCAAAGACCTAATTGCAATTGGGCTACTGCCAGAGAAGCCAGTGCGAATCGATTAATTTGCCCCAGCGACCGGTGGCCCAGCAAATCAATAGCCGATAAGTTCAGTGTCGTCCTGTCGTGAAGTTCAGCAAACTGTCGAGAGCCTTGCTGGTAGCTTAATGGCTAAGACGTTCAGATCACAATCGGTCTTCTTGGATTCGCGTCCTCGTTTGCGTGTAGTGGGCATGCATAATTGACGATTTCTCACAAAAAGGAATCACCTGTACAGTTCTTCGATGGTCCCTCAATGGTGAGTTGAGCGTTGGTGTCACATAATGGATAGTTTCGTGCGATAGTATTTGTAGAACCAGAAAACTTTCTTGCCTAGAGTGTGTGGACGGCGTTGTGCTACTGAGTGAAAATCTATGTAGGTCACGAGCTTTTCTTGATCAACCGAAAGCAGGGGAAGTATGTTTAAGGTGTATTTTGCACTTTCAGAATGTAAAATGTTGTTAGAGGACTGGATTGGCTTGAAACCGATTTTTTTTCTTGTAGGGGGACAGGTGGGAAGTTCTTTTACTTCGTAATGGTATATCCGATGACGTATTCTCGCGCATACAGAAGATTCAATGGGCATTTATGAATGTGAGACGTCAGTGGCGTCGTGGTGATATTGAGTTATCGGTCAAGAACTGACTTTGCACGATCACATTAGGGTTGGCTTTGGTATGCCATTTAGAAACATGGGTGTAGAATCCAGGAGATGTGCGATAGCATTCGGTGTTTGGATTTCGTTGTCTGCTTACGTTCGGTAGAATATGGGACGTTATGCTCAAGTTATTTAGTCCGAGGGTTAAGCCTTTATTATAATGATATGGATTCTAGTAGACTAAGATGATTGAGATGTCTTTTGCGCATGTGTTTCTAACTGTGGGAAATTCGCCACCTATTTCTTGATTCCACTAATATGGTTACTTAGATAGGTTTCACGAAAAAGCAGATAACTCAAACAAGTATACACCCGGCTTTTGTATTTAAACCGCCATCACACCCCTGGAGACATCGTTGGTGAACTAGCCGAAAGTTTAGGGAAAACTTAAACAAATATTATGGTACTAATTGGTTTCTTGAAGTGAACTTTCAGCTTTCAGCTGCCAGTGACATAAGCAACTAGGAGTATTTTCTGTTCGCTGGGTTCACGTCTCTGTCCGAATTATATCTAAAGATAGTTTACACAGAGAAATGATAAAAACGAACACTACTACTGCAAATAGTGATATATATATATACTTATACGGTGGCAAAATATCTGTTATTAACGATTCTCCAATGGATCCAAAACTAACAAGTCCAGGTGAAAACCTGAGAGACAAAACACTAGAGCTAAGATCCTCCGATCAGTGAGTGTTTTTTAAAAACATATCCAACCTTTTGAAGCAGACCGTCAGTGTATTTGCGACTTCAAAAGATACATTAGCCAAGGGCGGCAAGCACTAACTGGGAGTATTTTAATCTTGGCTCATTTCCATAATTAATGCGTTCATGCGAAAGTTGGCAAATGCTCTAATTTTCATTAAAGTAAGTTATTAGGCGATGTTTCTTTAGACGGCTCATGCTGTCTGTTCTTTTTGGGATGAAATTGAAAACCGAACTTGAATTCTGCATGATTACTCTATATTTAGCACTACTTAATTTTACTGTTGTAAATGAATTTGAAAAACCATTAATATCTATCTTCAGAGACAGTCCGTATCCGAATGATATTAGATCCCGATTTCCGGTGACAAAAAGAGAATGGACTCCCTATTCACTATGCTGCACCGTGTACTATAGTTAAGCTTAATTCTATCTAAATTATTCAACGCGTTCATGGGGCTATTTATTTTCTATTGCTGTTAAATAATGAACATACTTATTTTAAGTTTCGTAATCTTTTTGTAAAGCAGTCTGTTCACCTAGGAAACTGCGGCTCAATTTGCTGCATACAAATCTTAGCAAGACGACTGTTCGTTCCGAGGCACATGTGTCGTCCGTGGGTTAGATTGATGGTTTTCCTCAGCTTCATCATTATTGATAGTGTTATCTCAAGGACAACGTTCAGAAAACGTCGATAGCAGGTCACCCAGTTAGTCGATTTTTGGATAAGCCGTATACATTCAAAAGTGATCAAGGAAAACCGGGATTTTCATCCTAGCTAGTTTTACTGGGAACATCATGATACAAATCTCGGAAGTTACATGTGAATGGAATACACTAGGTAATCGATTTTTTTACTCTTGAGCTGTCTTTAATGAGGTGAATTTGCCCAAATTTCTGATCTTTTGATCTAATTTTTATTTGGAATCATAGTTGGTGTCACACTGTCATAGATGTTTCGTTTCAGATGCAAAAGTCTATAATATTGTTTGCTGTTCGCAATCACTGTATTGTTATTTTCCATGAAGTGAAGATAGAATCGCAGCGTTATTTTACCACATAACGGTACCGGGAAGAAGGGAAGGGAACTGGAATTGTGATATGCCGTTGTGAAAGTGTTATTTGTGATACACAATCGGTACTCATCGAATGGACATAACTGTCGTACGGGATCATGAAGTACTAATTGCTGAAGACAAACATCGTCAGAAGTAATTTACGGCGTTCATTTAAGTGCCATTCGGAAATCCATGGACTGGATTTAACCGGTCAACAAACTGTTTCTTCAATCAGGGAATATTACAATATCCAATAACTAACTAGTGGGTGAATTGTCATTTCTAGAAGGCATGCACTTGTTCAAATGATTTGCTCTTTAGTGATAAGAGTAAGAAATAACTTAAATGAACACGGTTGAAAAGCCTTCGCTATGCGGAGCAATTTTAGCCAAATTGGTGTTTTCGCATGTTATGAAAATCGAAAATCATCAAAGAGTACGTCATTATTTTGAATTAGTGAAAAACAAAGATTTGTCAATAAATTCGTTGAACAGTATCACTACAAATACACAGTGGTGAACTGATTTTTATTAGAGCAAAGTTATAGAGTGACAAAATATTAAATGTCCAAACTTGATCGTTAATATTTGGCGAATGTATTGCGGTCAGTCAAAATGCTAATAACAGTGAATATATGTACATTATCTTGCACGTTTCATATGACTGATTGCCCTGGATGTTTCCATGAATGTATATGTTCTTTTCAACGGTTAAGGAATTTCGTATACATTCAAACCATTGTTTCTGTAACGCTTAGTGAACTATATTTCTCACTGCACACCGGATTCAGTGGCATGTCACCAAAAATGAACCTGCTCCACTGTTTCATTTCTTCTTACCTCTTTCATTGATTCTTGATCAAAAATTTGTTTTCTGCACTACACTACAATTGAAATTGACAGATCATTGCAAGCACGGTTTTGGTGTCACTCGCTTTTGAATAAGAATACTTAGTAGTAGACACTCCGGATTTTACTGTTGTTGAGGGCGTAAGTCCGAACAGTTTGATTTCCAAATTTATTATTTGTGCTAGAGTCCACTGGCATGATTAAAGCTAAACTTGAGTACTTGGCACGAACATTCACAAGTGATTCAGTTGTCATCACTGGGCAGCCATTAAGGCTGGGTGTCATGCGGGACATAAATCAGCTATTTTGTATGCATATCGAAAATATGTCGTTTGGACACCAAACTACTGACATGCAAGAAATCCATATCTAATAGGGATTTATGGTTTGTAAAAATAAAATCTGTTTGGAACAAAGCTGATTAAAAAGTTGTCAGACAGTGTAATAATGCGCTTGGACTCAAGCAACCCTGATAAACTGCCTGGAGGCTTGTCGTCTAGCTGTTGCCGGTAGTAGGTTTCGCATACGGATGGACAGACAAGATTCCCCGGGAAGCACATTACTAGGTTTGCCCTTGTTGGTGCACGTAAGTTATGCGCATCCGGTAGCTTCCTGTCCAGCCATTTTTGCATGATGATTCTCACATGGATTCGTCATCCGTGCACGCTTCTAATGATTCAAATGCGATTCTAGTGCCTATTATTGCACTGTCCTAGTAATGGACAAACATTCGATTAAACAGCTTATCTTATGCGTAAAGTTAACAAATGTGAGGATGCATTTCTGGCAACGAAATACTTACTAATTGGAATGCGAACCACACAACTAGTGACCTGGTTGTTTTTATTTCACTTGAGAAAGCTGCCTGACTAACATCGACCAATCAAAATATCTTTAAGTCAACAAATTCAACCCTCACTATCGTAACAAAGCCCCCAGCAAATGTAAACGAGAATTATTCAAGTGGGTTGAGTAGGCGTTTCATCCTGGCATTTTGAGCATTTCATTGAAATATTTGTTTTTAGTGGTTGATGATCACATGCAAATTGAAAATCGGAACAGAGAAACGAAGGTCACCCAATCCGAAACATCACTCCTTGGTCCGGTTGGTCAGAAAGCGACATCATCACATTTTGCGCGCAATCCGACCTTGGACTTGTGTGTAGGTGTTGTTTAAGTACAAATCTCGACACATTCTTACTTTCGAGAATCCATAAATGAGCTGGGGAGGTCACCGTTCTGTATGCAGTAGGACGCTGTCAGTCACGTGTTGCTGTGACCTAGTATGCATTCTGAAGTTGGGTTCTTATTTCATTTCATGCAAGGGCACTTAGAATGGATATTTACTTGGGACGAAATGTACTCGTACATTTATTGATGAATACAGGACTCAGTTGTATACCGATATCGCAAAAGGCGTATAAAACCATCCCTGGTTCTCAATAAAATGAATTACATAAAATGTCAAAACATGACAAAACGACAGTTTGACCATTCTTTGTTTATACAAAATATTTTAAAATTAGCAGACGTCATTACTGAAATTGTTAATTCTATAATCTATGAAGAACGAATTGGTATTCCACTGGGGTTTTCCAAAATTAATTCTAGGATTTTAGAAATAGCTGGTAATCTCGGTTCACAGGATGGTATCAAGGCTTATGTGTTCCATTTGCTTCAGGGCAGTATGATATAAATCAAATGTTCCAACAAGGTAATAGTTAGTCTATGCAAGGATGCATCTGTCGGAATCCTGTTTTCTGTACCCAAAAATGGCACATTTTGATGGGCCTAAGAAAGACTTATGGATCATTTCCAGTAGTTTACTGTTCCAGAATAGTAGAGGTTTTTTTCAACAGGCAGGAACTAAGATAAATGTTTTTCAAAGAATGACGAAAACGTAATGGCGGACTATTCAAATTAATTTCCGAAGCAAACCAACTGATATATCCTTCGCTAAACACTTACCCGACGAAACCTTACAACTATTTCAGACTCAGAGTATCAAATTCAGATGAACGAAATAAATTTTGCGCCACTTCATAAGTGATTTTTAAATGAATATTCATCAAAAACATCGTTATGGCATCCACGATAATGCTGCCTTTGATAAGTACGTATTTCCACTTCGTAACCTTCTCTAATTTTTTCTCTTTAGTGTAATTATTTGGCAGTGGGAGCTTACATTCCCTCCATTACACAATATAACTGGGGATTTCGCGCACTCCCTCCTCAGCTGGAAATCAGCTGTGAAACTACGAAGAAATAGGTGAGTTCTTTCGCAACCGTTGAGATTAACGCGTAAATGTTGCATAATAACGTATACAGAGCAATCATGTCCAAAAGTGGAGATATCTATTTCTTCAATGACTGAAAAGCAGGGAACTAAAATAGCCAAATATCAAAGCTGAATCGTGCGTAAATACCGAGAAAGAATCATTCAGCAGAAAACCATAGGCATGACGCGGGACAAACAGCTGAGTATCACAGTTCCAGCGTATACGTCGCACTGGTCATTATCAAATATACAGACACAAAATGACCAACATCGTAATCATTACTTCCGTACACCATCGGTTACTTCGGCTGAATAGTTGGGCTGCCCGCTGTATTCGTGTTGAACGGATCGTCTGTTCGAATAATTTTGGAAAAGAGAGTCGGTCTACCTAGTCTAATTAATTTAGGGTCGTCTGGTGCTTTTGGCGTTGGAGTACAATTAAGTAAATGAAATCCAAACAAAGACTATTATTAGCAAATCTAATGTTGTGATAGACGATTGTACTTTCTACTCAGGCCGTTCCTCACAACCCCACAGGTCACTTAAAACTCTCTTCTGACAATCGTTACGATAGGCCTAGATTTGCTAGGTTAGATTAACTGTTATCAGAAATACAGAAAAACTTTTCGCTTAAATTAGAAGTAGCGCTAAAATATTTAGCCGATTGTGTTGGGCTCAGATTGAATCATCGGGTATTTGTCGGACAATCCGGACTGGAGTGCTAGGGGTGTACGTCCTGCGGTTCAAAAGAGTTCCTAAATCTTATCGTAAAATATCTACTCACTTCAAAGAGCCAAACGGATGTGAGTTGTGCAGTTCCTAAAGCCATAATTAGGGTCACCTATCGGTTTTCTTTTGCTTTGATTATCGACAAATATTGCAGCTGTGATGAAGGTAATGCTTGAGCATAGTAGCTGAAAATCAAATTTGCTGGTTTGCACAGTCTTCGTAGTTATTGGCAAACCGTTTGTAGCAACGGAGGCTGACAAATTATTCGTATCAGTTAGCATCTTCGTGTGCTTTTGTGTTTAAGAATAAGTTAATTTGTTCAAGATTGAGGTTTTGATGATCACTCAGCGATGTACATTAATTCAACTTAATGCTCCCCGATTGGGTTAACTCTTAGAGTGCTCGGTTGGTTTTCATTTGGCTAAAAGGCTTGTTTAAGCACGTGGTGCTTACGTCAGTTGAGAGTCCTTCATTCGTGGTTTTTGACCAAAATACGCATTTTGACGACAGAGTTGACAGGAATGATTCTGCTTTTAGAAGCTATGTTGCCAAGCTCAAGGCAGACATTTACAGTCAGTTTTTCACCTAAAGGGATATCGCCACTACGGGTCACGAAATTTGTCCACAACAAATCTCAGACTTTCTGCCCGGGAACTAGTAGCGTCGAATACTCTCGCGAGTTAATGTCTTTAAGGCACAATCATCGATCCCATAGTGGATAGAACAACGGTATCAGCTAGTAAATGGTTAAATGCATTTGGCATCCGTCACTTCAAAATGGTTAGAAGTTCGAATTACAGGTCTTCCGGTCACTTTTGTGAAAGGGCGTTTCGCTGTCGCCCGACTCGGCAACACACCTGGCTCAATAACATCTCATATAGATCTATGCCAGTCCAAATTTCAGGAGCAAAGATGGCGGTCCCTCCTCCCTCGTATATAGGAGCTCTAGTGGATATGGGGCATGCTCCTTTCATTACACTCATGTGCTAAGCGGGTCATAAAGAATTTAACTCGAGTTTAATCGAAATGAAATCTGACCGAACTGAAACACAATTTGTTTTATGAGACTTTGAGGTATATCTCAAGATTTTTTTATCACTTGGGGTTAGAAATAACACGATGTTAAATGAGAAAGACTTTCCCGATTGATATGCGGTAACTGTCAAGCCCGTCGTACGGTCTACATGTAAATGTTATTCTCGACCACCTAGTTAAGCAGCCGGTGACATTAAGTTGGGAGTAAATTTTACACCGGGTTTTCCAAATAAAATTTCTAATTCGTGTTTGAACTTTTAAAATGTTGTACTTTTTGCCTGTTTTTAACATCTATTTTTTTCTTCCTTTAATAATGAAACAACAGTGAACATCCGTTGTCAGGAAGGGGGCTGCGGCCAACAGAGGGCTGCCAAGTGGAGACGTTGACCGGAGCTGAGAGGATCCGAACCCGCGACTTTGACGTTCAAACGCCACAGCCTCATCAATTCAGCCACCGCTGACATGAACACTAATTTGCTGGTACAAGCATGCCAGATTTGTTTTGTTAGAAAGCGAGCAATAGGGGAAAAAGAAGTAACCAGCATTCGAAAATCACATAGTTACAAGCAAAAGTTCTCAAATTTACGTCTGCTTATGAATATTTTACAGAAAAATTCAGACTGGCCATAACGTCGATCAATTTTACACATTTACCCTATCCCTTTTAGGCGTTTGTACTTCTACTCGAAACAGCTAGCCGTTGCGTCTAACATCGTAAAGCAAGAAGTGAAAAATAGTAAGCAATCACAGCTACATTAACTTAATTAGAGAAAAAATGAAATTAGGAAAATTGTGCTAATACTTGACTGTTCCATTTCGACTCTCTAAATGATGGATTTACCAAGCGATTAAATTGTCAGCCATTGTGATTACTCCATTGCCTATCGTTCTCGTATTGGATACGGCTTTGTTTGGAGTCCTATTCAGCAACTTACTGCTTTAGGGCTCTTGAAGTCCTGCCAATGTAGCCATGCATACCTGGGATTTCCGGACTAAACACTGCTTCTCCGTTGGCCAGGGCCAGTGTTTTGTTCGTTTCACTGAATCGGTAATCGCACTTGGTGTGACAGTAACAGTCTTTCGAACACTGCGGGGTACTGGATTCTCACACTGAAATTGTCTTTCATTTGGGGCCTCTAAGGTTATCAGAAGAATCAAACAAAAGCAACCAACGGATTCGAATACATTTAGCCCGTTCATAGTTTGCTGTCGAAATTCCAAACAGTATTCGGAATTCACCCATCCCTAGAAGACCGACCCACCAAAGAACATTTTGACGTTTATCTTTTTATCAACCTTTTATGCTTATGCGTAAAACAGTTAGAATTCCCTCAATGCCAACGTTTGCACAGAAATCGGGCTATATTTGTCTATAGAACTTGCCCTTTCGTTTCGAATCGTACATGGGATCTGGCCGAAACAACGGAGTCTCCAGAATAAAACCAGAGAAAGTGCAGCTCTACGCACTTTTGGAGGAAGAAAAACAAATTTATTTTCCTCAGAATTGTCAGTTTATCTTTTCACGCCAAATAAAAAGCCGTGAAATCACCAGTTTTGCAGATATTGTCAAAAGGGGCTCCCCCATAGCCTCGTAGTAACAACCATCGTGATAATCGCGCTCGTGTAAAACTGAGCCAGAACCTGCGGGGAGTAACGCGCTCGACTTCTGAGTAGTTTTTTCTGAACTTATTTCCAAGGTTGGCACTGCTAACTTCCACAAGTTCTACGGCGTATTCTTGGCGATCGGAGCGCAGTTCCACATTAATTTGTTGATGGTTGTCACCAGACTAATCCAGTGATTGTCTTCATGCCCATTCTACCGACGTAAATATGTTGCAGACGGCTTTTTGAAAAACTGCACCGTGTGGCCAATAAATCACATGCAACGAGCTGATTGAAGTATGGTGAACGTGAACTTTGGTTACCATCCCACCCTTTCTTGCTTCAAATGAGTTGGGAACCTTGTGTAATTTAGGCATTTCTTACGCAAATCAGTTTGTTCTCATCTATCAGCAAACTGTTTATTACCCTATTTCTCCAATCTGTCTTATTCTTGCTGGCCCACCGCGAGTGAAATCTTCGTGATTGCTACCCAAATAAAAGTTACCTTTTACTTAGGTGAATGTCTAACGGGAATTTATTTTCTTTTTGAATTCTTCCGAAAATTGTTTAGGTTCGTTAACAGAATATACGCTTTTCAACCATCGTTGCTTATTCAGTCTACGTAGTCGATGTGAGGCTTATATCTAATATGTTACATTCGGCAGAATGCCCAGTCTAATTCTACACATAAATTAAAGTAATCCCTGAGACTTCGCAACGGTGTACAGTATAACTCAGACTGGTATTGGGTCATTTTACTCCACTAGTCACTGTTCAATAATAATTCAATCCAGTTATGATCCATTGTAAGTGGTGTCTGCACATTCCATTGCGAACACACCCTCGGACGTTGAATGAAACCCTACCGATGCCCTCAACTTGATTCACAAAAACGCATTTTCGCAAGTACACACAGACGAACAATGATTTGTAACTCCACCTACCCATCTATCCAACTGTCTAACCTATGCCCATCGAACCCACGTGACTGTTGTCTCCATCTCTCCCTCAATCATCTAAGCGAACGCTATCACATTTTTTATCTCGTGATTTCATTCTGTTAGGGGGTGTGTTCAGCGGTTATGATCGAGAAAGCCACCAAATGTGATACAGTCCTATCTGTGGCTTGTCCCGGAATAAGTTATTCATTCATTTCATGGGTCACTGTAGTTTAAAAGCTCCTTACTTGTGTGTGTGTGTGTATCCTGGCGTCTGTGCTTTTCTATGCAAACATTTCTACGAGCAACTTGTGCGCATACCGTCTCTGACAAACATTTTGGAATGCAGAATTGTGAATACCCTGGAGATGTATATGAGGTGACATTTTGTAATTGGGCAGCTTGTCCACGTTTTTTTGGATTAGATTTTCGGTGTGTTTTTCTATCACTCAGTCTAGTTGGTTGAATCGCATTGTATCAACTAATAGAATCAGTCCCAATACCCACACAACTGTGTTCTTGTTTGGAAAATTCGCAGGGTGTGTCAGCAGTACATTCTTCTAGAGGAATTTAAGTTCTAACAGGAATTATCAGGAAAATTCGTCTGAAAATAAATAGACTGAGTATTCTAAGTAGGAGATTTATGTTCTCATGGCCCTTTGTTAGCTATATGGTTTGGTCGTAATGATATCTACGGAACGATCAAATGAATTAGTTATACCCCGAATAAATGCTATCGAAGCCATCCTGTGACGGAGCGCAGATACTGGACGATGTAGTATTCTGGCGGGCTAACTAAATGAGAAAGTTACTCTAGCCGTGATCAGAACCAATGAGGTCTGTAGATTAATATGATCTCCCACAAATAAACAGGCCGTAAGAATCCCGCTGGAATTTTTGTGGTGAAAAAGGGCTTCAGGAAGTATCAGTTTGTTAGTGAGTAAGAGAATAGGAACGGAGAGCGGTGAATCTAATTGGAACCGGGAGAGTGTCTCTGCATTCGAAGAACGTGAACACCACCTCAGTAACTAGGATGTGCATAAGAAAATGGAGATATACATATTAGAACCTCTAAATGGACGTGAGAGGTGGTAGAATACGTTTTTTCAAGATGGACGGCACTGGAAACCTATCATTAACTTGATCAAGTGTATAATAAACAGAAAATATAAAAATGAAAGCGAATAAAATTAAGCATTGAAGCTTCGAACGGGTGCGTCGGAGAGATCAGTTCAGATTGTATCGAAAAATTGATGAGCCGTCTAAACTATCTTGTAAAAGTTTACTGTTCAGTAACGCACCGTCCTCGAAATAGTTGCTAACTAATCGAAAGGTCGGTCATCATGAGTATGCCTTCTCAAAACGTTCTGCGAGCAAAAGCAATTTTGAGAAAGACTGCGCCTGATAATTGGAACGTTGGCGTATAGGGATCAACCTCGTATTGAATTTTATAACAGCCTGCCTTATGTTTTCCGATAAAAAATGGTCCCCATGAGTTGGATTATCCATGCAAGTTGGAGGGCATGTAACACTGAAGGCAGTGTTCTTCCATTGGCGAGGCCCCTTAGGGTGTTTCTTGTTGACCATATTGGTTTGTTCAATTAATTTTTGGTGATGATTGATACGCTTACTGAACTGTGGCTCATTTTTTTGTTTCTATCTTTTTTGCGATGGTTGCGCAACCCCTTCGAATATCGCAGTCTCAGTGCATGGTAAACTGGGTACGTCCTCACTGGTACAGGTGAACATATTAGTTCAAGACAGTAAGCATCTGTTATGCTCAAAAATGATTCGTTTTAAGGATGACCTTAAATTCATTACATTCCAACCCTTTTTGTTTAGTGCGTGTGGACAGATTTCATGCCAGTTTCGTCGAAGACGGTAAAATGTGGTGAAATCCCCCGCGAAACTAATAAATTAGGAAGAACATTACAAGCGGCATTTTCGGTCGAGTGAATAGCAGTAACTAATATCCTTGTTAATTGAATTGTTCATACCTAATCCATAAATAAGAGTAAAAGAAAATTCATGCTGAAATTACTAACAAGTTGGTCGAGCCTAGCAGGTTTTGCATGATCTCTTCACTTTTAAAAGCAGCTGAATATTTGGGAAGGCCAAATTCTTCCGTGACACACAGTTCACTTTCCCTCTCATTCACACACAAACGCACACACGCGCGTGCACACATCACCAACAACTCCAAGAAGATCCCGACCGCCTACTTTTTGACGTCATCACGAAAAAATGCCACATTCTTTACGGTCGCACTCAGTCTTGAACTTCAGTTGTGCTAACAAGTGGGTTGTTGTTTCAATTGCAGTAAATTTCGTGTCACAACACCGGCTGAGCTAACCAGTTTTATTTACTATGGAAAATAGACTGCATTCCGGATATTTGGGCCTTGGAAATCATTCATTCTGGGGTAGCAGTGTTGTGAGGAACACGTACAAGTTTGCTAGCACCTTGCGTTAATGGACTAGCCATTGCGGGTTTTCACTTTTCCTACAGTCAGTAGAAAATAATGAAGCTATATGTGCTTGTTTGTAAACGTATTTACTTTTTCCTGTATGTATCTATCCCGCGAGAAGCCGATCGTTCAACAAGTGTTACGATACCAAATGCGCACTTGCATAAAAAATTGTAAGCCTTCACTCTAGGGAGACGTCTAGAGGATCTATTGATTCAATATCAGCTTGCAGTCCACCAAACGGGATTTGTCAACCTGAAGTGCACGCAAATTGTGGACAAAATTTCTACTGCTTTTTGATGAGAATTTGAAAAAGGTCTTCTGAACTCATTCAATAAGCGTTACCATAACTCGGGTCAGAATTAAAATCTTCGGGGCTTGTTACTGAACTGCGCATTGTTAGGACAGCGGAGTTAGTTCATGGTCCAACTAGATTTCTTATGTAAGCAAAAATGTAGTATAAATAACATTCGGTAAATTAACAATATAAAGTGTACCTTTTGAAAAACAGTCAGCAGTATAATGATAAATTCCTTGAAGTTTCACTCTTTTGATCGACAAATTTGTAACTCATTGACAAACGAATAGCACTTCTAGTGTTCTCGCAGAAACTCACTTTCAGTCTGTACTCACATTGAAGATATTTTAGAGAGCCGTATGGCTGATTCGAGTTGACTTGGAGCATTCGTTCGGTGCCAGCATTTCTATCACACATTGTCAGATTATTTTCACTCAGGTCTTCTGAAACCTATTATGCTTCATTCGCCTTTCCTTACTTCACTAGGTTCCCTTGTTGATGGGGTTGGGTGGGAGATTTAATGTAGTCTTATTTCTTTTCAGATTTCTATCATCACTTAGCTTGTAGCAGATCCATTTCTCTGAGAATGAAGGAACTTCTCAGCCTCATTTAGTTTCCCACGCACATGAATGTGAATGCAAATGAGCACAACTTTTCCAGTTAGCCTAAACAAATTCATTCCCGCACTCCATGAATTCCACTTCTAATGTGAACTTATTTGACGTTTATACTGTAGTGTCCAGTGCCAGTAGTAGTTCATTGAACATAGTCTTTAATCCCATTAGGCAATCAGCTCATCCTCCTTTATTTAAATTTGTTTGAGAAAAGTAGGAGCAAAAAACAAACCGTTAATCCAGAATTAGGGTGAAGGCACTCAGTTTAATTTGTACTCTATCCAGGCCGAATTATTCTGAATAAATTTTCCAAATTCCGAGGGGGAACTGCATCAATTCCGTCAACACAGGCATGCATATAATCATGTGTCTATAACATTGGGTAATTGTCCCCAGGTTTTCGCTAACGATACTGCTGTATTCCAAGTTCCAAGTACGATAACGTTTACTAGTTGGTCATTCTTATGCGTAGAGTTAAACTGCCTTCCAAGATGCTAATTATATTTTTCGTTTGGATTTGAGGAAATACGACCTTTAAACGCTTCTCACAAATTTCATTTATTCATAGACAACTAAAAGACCATTTTGGAAAGAATTAACCATATGAAATAGATGAACCTATTTCGCAGAGTCACTTGTACGATAAATGCAAACACAATGCTTGAACATAAAGTGATCACAATAGTTTTTTGCTGGGTATATTGCTCCAAATTAGGAAACTTTCATTTCATTGGAGAGCTAAGGAAGAAAAATGGATCAATATGTATTATAGAGAAACCAACATTTCCGCACGTAAGCAGATAAGTGGTGGACATTAGGCGAATTTCAGTTTTAAAAGCTTCAACGCAGCTCTCTCATAATCTCTTCTCCCTCAACCATTATGCACCTTAAATATGGACCGATGAAACTGCGTTGAACATTAGTAAGAGAGGGAATCAGTTTCTACTTGGAACGAGTGCAGCAATGTGAATGAAAGGAAGACAGATCGTTACTTAGGGGATAGGTAGGATGTGCAAGAGTTTTCGTGGAAAATTTTTCGCGGGCCGTGATATGCAAGCCACTTATTCCACTAATAACAAAGTCAGCGGGGATAGAAGAAACATGAATAATGACATATATAAGTGAAAGTCGTTCATGAGCAGTCTCGGAAGAATAACTGAAAAGCAACGGAGTAAGATAAGGTGAATGAGCTGATGGACAACAGAAGGAATGATAGCTCGCTTTGCCCCAAATTATTTCACTTTGCGGATTTGAAACGGCCAGAGACGTGTTCGTTTGACAGCCAAATATACGAGAGGAACATCGTGTTTTTATGCAAATTGTAACAGAGATTGGGAACTGGGGGCGGGAACGGCGTGGGCTGTAGAATGCTGACTGGGGAAAGGCGAGGAAGGAAAAGGTGGAAAGTGCTCTTTGAACAATCAGACGTCTTGAGGTGAGGTCAAAAGTGAGAAGAAAAGTTTTGAACATCAGTTCGATTTCATAAGTGATGCAAAAACTTACCGGAAAGTGACCGACAGAGTGCGACGTCGACTGCGTACTTCTGAAGTTGAGTAGGTAAATCAGTAGACAAATCACTGGTATAAATAGTGAAAGGAATATCTACATGAAGAGCATCGGAATTGTTAACTAAGGGGCTGGATAAGTTGTAATCAAGTTTAGTTCACTTCTGTTGGACCAATAGCCTCTCAACTATAAAAGGATAGAAACTGGCCATCCAAAAGATTCAAGCTCATGAATAAGGAGAGGACAGGAACCGAATCACAGACGGGAGAATAGCGTAAGAAGACAGATTTCAAGAAGCTGTTTAAACCTTCAGAAACAAAGTTTTAGAGTCAGGACACCGCATCCGGAGTGCACCGAAGTCGGTCATTCGAGATAATAAGGAAAAATACAAACATCTGAGGAAAGCAAACTGAGTTAATTCGAGTGCAGAGGAGACAATGACAATGGGACGAATTTGCTGATTGAATACCCGAGGTTATTTGCTCGAGATGGAAACAACCGTTGCAAGTTTTCAGGGAGCTGAGAAAACGCCCGTAAAACAGAGTTCGTTTACAAGTGCCGACGTAACATCTAAAAAATGAGGGGCAGACCGTCAGGACCAACTACTGATGCAGCTTTGGCGAATCAAAAAGCATGAAAATCCCCTTTGAAGAAAAGGTTTAACTTCTGCAGTGGCAGGCGCTGTATACGATGACAGAGTGCTAGATAATCGGTGAATGAATGTGACTTTAAACCCGTCGTAATCTGTACTGCAAACCGGAGTTGGAATGCATTACGTGAATAGGGACCTATGCTAGGCTAAAGTGTTTTGTTGTCCCAAAACTGATTGAGAAAGAACCAACTCAGGTTTCTTTTATCTCCTATGTGATCAAGATGGAACAGTGATTCATAGTTAATGGGCCATGAAGTTTACAGGCAGTTTTTTTCAGTCGTCTATGAGACTTCAGTAGGAAATGAAGCTATTCTGCCGTTGTTATGGAGTACAATTTCAGTGCTTTTGTGAATAAGCTTAGCACAAAGAGGGAGTATCTAAAAGGAAACCAAGAAAATACCATGGACGGGGTACTTTAAAGTAGGGGAATATTCGCGTGAGACTTTCCTTCTTTTAGTCTTCATCTGTTTTCTTCTGACAAATGAGTGGGGTACACAATTCTGGGCCTAACCGAAATGAGAGATTGACCACTTGGGGAAATACTAGTTTGTAGTGGTGAATGAAAGAGACTAAGATGATTGATGGTTACTCTGTCCAAAATTGCACTACCCCTGGTAGGGATAAGACATATCAATCATGCAGAAAGCAATTAGAGGACAAATGGGGTGTGATTAAAGTCACGAATAAGAATGCGCAGACAAAATTATACGAGAACTGGTAAGACATCATATAACAAATTGATATCACACGAAAAAAGAAGCCGATCTACATACACAACACTAATTCTTGTGTCAAGGAGGGTACAATTTAGGATGTCATTTAATCACAACGCAGTCAACACCGCTACCAGAGAAAGTGAGAACAATTCTAAACTTGCTGGAGCATTGGCTGTTGATAGAGGTTGCAACACTGCTGCTCTTCTTATTGGGTTAGTCCTTGTGCTGACAAAAGCACTGAAAGTTTTCGAGGAAAATTTAGCCAGTATTCTTGAATACTTACCACACATGTGTTTGGGCGAAAATTGGAGAGTTCAAAACATTGACTGACCACCATGTTTTTCCTAAGAAAACTTGGTTTTAGTGCTAACCAAAGCCGAAACAGTCACTTTGCTTATTGTTTTGTGAATACAGTTCGACTGACACCAGCAGCACTGCATTTACTTGACCAAAACGATCTCAACGGACTTACGCAACTCGCCAATGAGAATGAGGGAAAAAATCCAATACGGATGAAAATTATCCTCGAATAACGAATTCTAGGTGGCAGTTGACGCTGACGGAAACCCGTGATTTGTAGCGCAGTGAGTCGAGGAGGCGATTTCTCAAATGCAGCCAAATGTAACGCTCTTAGGCTCATAATGACTAAAAGTGTGCCGTTTCGGTAAAACACGAATTAACGAAATCTGAACAGAGCAAAGTAACAACATATGGAAAATAGTGTAATTCATGAGAACCGCATTTGATCAAACGATTTGGGTGCAGTCTGAAGACACCGCTCACGGCGAAAGCGCTTCTTCCTCGCCATAGGTCATGTGAAACGAAACAGCCATGATAGAGTGTAGTGGGCTTGGTACAGCTCTCATCTCGATGTGAGCCTGAAATGAACGCTTGTAGGGCTTTTTGAATCACACGTGTCTCGTTTTTCCTAAGATAGTATCTACTGGCTTTCTGCGTATCGAAGGTGTTCATTTAAAGTTCATATAAAGAATGATGTCTGTTGGTTTTTGAAGCGAATTCTCCATCACGGTTCTCCTTAAAGATTGACTGCAAGGTCTGAATCGACGGAACTCGGAAACTAGCACATTGACGGCAGTCCATATTGACCGATAAATGCGGTGACAGAAACCACGCTTCGTCACTAGATATCTGCCATAACTTCAAGTCAAATAGGAACTTTTACATATGTTTATGCTCAACCAGGACAAACAAGGCAATAACTGCAGCTGCAGTGAGCCATCGAGGAACAGCAGATTAAAGGTTCATATCTCGATGGCGAACAACACTACCCTTGCGCCGTTTTTCACTTTCCATGACATCCGGCTTTATCCTATTTGGTAACCATTCTGGTGTACTAAAAATGCTGGCATGATCATAGCTCAGTATAGGAACTTCATGCTTTGATGGCCCGGAAGATAAAATTAATCAGTTCTAATTAAATGAAAAGGCAGAAAGACAATTTCCCGTCAATTACGTTTGCTACCCATCTTGTACATGACATGCATTCATTAAGATACTGGAAAATTATTCTGAGATGAAACAATTAACGTTATTTTCACTTTTCTAAGTGACAGTCCATAGGTTTTACTCATGACAGGTAACAGTCCTATTGACAGTATGCAAAATAATTTTGGTTTGAAACCAATTCCTATATTAATTTATATAAATTGGACAATAATTTGATTGAAAAGGAATTTTCTGAAGATATAAGTCGAGAAATCGATGACGATAGGAAATGCATTATTTTCTGATTCAGTTGGAGAAAAAAGATTGGTGGATGGTGTCCGCGGCCACATTTAAGAGAAAGAATTGAATTTGAGAAAATTAGCATTAAGGGGACATAACGATCAAGAAGATCTGTGAAACGAAGTGTTTGCTATTGGTACTGGGTGCACAACGAATTCCCCGAATCCCGCATCTCTTTTCGCCCACTGTTTGTCGCATTAAATACCATACGAATTCCAAGGACTCACTGGTTGGATGTAAGTTGTTTTATTCAGCAGCACGATGATGTTGGTGACGAGTGTAATTGGTTGGTATCTCGGGTATCGTAGGTAGCCTTCCTCAGGATGGTTGCAGCAAAACCTCGGGCCATTAACACCTGTCGACAACGCTGTTGCTGAGGTTTGACAAAGTACATTTGCGGAAGCGTCACATGACGCGCGGTACCTCTGATGCGCTGCGAACCCCGCTCGGTTTAGATCTGTTAACCCCGTATGTTTTTATTGTCACAATCTCACCTGCTGATTCCCACCTTTCAAAAATTTTAAGAAAGTCGAACGCGTTTGTCTTAAAACCCAAAAAGGGGAGAAAACATCTGGTTTATTTTGTCCCGGAAGACCTCATTCGATTCTTTCTTTTGGTCGCTATCGCCTGTTCTCACAACCTCAGTGAGAAAAACTAAGTTGACCGAACGTATGTATCGTGTTTATTACCCGAAATTAATCCAGCGATTGCTCAGTTGATCGACTAGCGTAATGAGTGCGATAACATTAAAGCCGCATTGATCTCTGACCTGCGTAACGAAGACGACTAGCCAATACCTACTACCATTATTTTGTTACATTACCGCAGAAAGCAAAATAAATCAGTAAAGCTTTCGACCCATTGCAAAACACAAATGATTAAAGTGGGAAACTACTGGTGATGCCAGTGAGTATTACACAGACTGTGTAACCGTCAAAGGTCGTGTTGATCACAAAATGTGCCTATTTTCACCATTCTTTCACCAAATGCAAAACCAGAACTCATCATCGTCATAGTAGTTCTGTGATATACCGGACACTCCCGGGCCATTCCGCAAAATCTATCTTTTCGTACAGCCATGATATTATGCATGCTTGTGGAGTACAAGTCGTTTTCTCATTAAATGTCAGCATACCACTGTGACTAACTTTTAGTATGAGCCAAATTGTTCTACAAATATCAGTCCTTTCAAACTGAACCTATACAACTGAACATAGGATTCAAGTTATACCGTTGTTGGAGATTTTAATCTCACTATCGTCAGTTTTCTTAGTTCTCTAGGATTGACAAACAGAGTAAAAATTTATGATTGCAGGGAACAAACGACTTGATTTTTAAAATATTAACAACTTTGAATTCTCATCCGTTCAAAGGTGGACCTCAGCTTCCTTAGATTAATGTATTGTTAAGGCTTCTTCGAAAGCATATTCTGAAAAGTTTCACATTGCGTCCATAAGTGAATAGTCTAACGTCACTGAAGCAACCGATAACAGACGATAACAATCTATATACTTTTTCATCATTTTAGCGGACGGTGGCCATATTTCAAGTTATCTTAAAGTTGTTTGTGAATTTCACTGCCCCTTAAGACTGCATTTCTCTGGCGGCCATCCGATTATTCTGTCCGTAACTGAAATTCACAAAAAGGGCTTGCTCTGCCGAAAATAACTATTCTGACGAAGGCAGAAATTAAATCAAATTTGGCTAGAGTTGCAATTGTCGCCAAATTTAAAGCATTAAAAAATTCTCCCATGAACGAGAGCTCTGGAACAAAAATCTATACACACAATCAACAAAACTCCTGTTATTTTCTTTCAAAACAAGCTCACCAGGTCGATGGGATTTGATTTCAATTCCAGTGCAACGGAAGAGACTATCGCGGCACCAAAATTGAAGTGATTCCAAAAGTTCACAACCGCGGGTGCCGATGAAGATAATTCTTCCGTTCTGAAACAACTACGGGACTTTCAACAATTGAACTGGAAGAAGACGACCCTGAGTAAAACGCCTTAATAACTGAGTCAGTGAGATAAGCTTTCAGCGGCCAGTTAACGGTCAACACTATGTGATCAACTGCCTTTATTTGTCACTGGATATTTCAAGCAACAGACTTTTGACCTCCCGTTGCTCTGCTTCTATTTGACAGTCCACTTCCCTGGAGGATGCGAAAATATTGAAAACCAAAGTACAAGTACTGTTACAAAGTAAACACGCACTGTGGATGAAAGGTGAAAGATGAAAGGTAGTCAAATTCTTTCATGGTTTCTTAATGGTAAGCTCAGCATTCATGCTGCATTATGAATTATTTCATTGTCACTGCTGATGACCGTTTGACTGTCCAGCATTTCCAGACCTTCTAAGGCTCTTGAAAATTTATACTAAGCTATCATCAATCCGAAGAACCAATTGAACCTATATCTACAGCGACTAGGGTGCACTTTTCGTTCCCGCAATGATGGTGAAAATTCGTATGAAAAAACGCATGTTGTTCACTGTATAGTGCACTAATTCGTCCGATACTGAAAATCCGTCCCACTAGATTAACGAAAGTACATTATGACTTTATACCTCTGCCTTTTTCGAAATAAGAATTCTTCACGAACGTGTCTGTCCGTTTTCTCTCTCAAAGCGTACCGCGTGGATAAGTCCGTGTATGTGGTGGTAAATTGTTGCGTTTGTGGTGGCTCGGATATAAATTGGCTAGCTTAGCCAGTGGATCATGTGGCAATAAATAGCCAGAGGGAGCAACTCGATATAATGGGTTACATGTTACTTCACAGTGATATTTTTGAATAAAAGGCGCTTTCCAGTTTGCCATGTCAGATGATAGCAAACTTGAAATACGTACTGTTGCGTTAGTCCGATCCCGACTATTGACGAGGGTTAAATAGCTGGGAAAATATGGTTTTAAGGTGGACAGTTGGTAGAGACCTTCAGTGTTTTTCCACAAGTTATCACTTTCGTGTTATTTGGAATCCATGTAATTTACCGTAATACGACGGCTTAATTCGTCCAGCAGTCCAAATTTTGCTTACCAGCTTCCTAGGAATCCCATTAAGTCCCACAGTTCGTGGCGAAACGCAATGCTATACTTACTACTGCCCTCTAGAGAGTAGTCGATTGCGAACCCAAACATTGCTGTATTTATAGGATGAAATGGGTAGCTGATCATGAAATGAACGACCGCGGTGTCCTTAAGTGCAGCGGGTTCTTTTACTGAAGGGCGTTATGATGGACCACGCAACAGATTTTTCTTTCCAGTTGCCAGTTCTAACTTAGACCAAGAAAAGCGGACGCCTAAGATTGACAGACAAACTTCAGCCGTCAAAAATTGAATCGTCGACGATTCCTGCTCTGGTCAGCACGAGCATAACGTTTACATCGCAGCCCCCACCACGTTGATCAGTTCATTGCAAACTCTATTCTTGGCCGAATGAGAGTGCATGTGACATGCCTCCTTTGAGTGGGCGATTTGCATAAGTTCTACAAGACAGAAACACACCACTGAATGAACTGGTTAGTTAAAAAAACAACCACCAGCATATGCGCTAACGGTCAACCTGAATCTTCTCTTTTGATATCCTGATATGTTAAATAAAACAACAGCCGGTTCTGTAAGGCTTTCGTATTGTTTATCTTTTCCCTACATTTCAGATGCTTAAACGTATCAGTCTAGCAGTTTAGCCACGGGATTTTTTCTATTTACTTGACCAAAACATATTCTGTCTTAACTCATAACTCATTGTCCAGGGACCGACAAATTAAGATCACTTCCAGGTAAATGAGAGATTAAAATTCTTCTGTTCCAAAGTGAACCTCATCCACTGCATCCTCCTGGTTCTATTAAGCATATATTTTCCACATTCTGAAATACTGCATGAATGAATTCAAAGCCGATTCGGTTTATGCCTTCCGTTTGAGTCCCAAGTTTCTTGGTGACATTTTTTTTATTTGTTGTGGTCCTTCACAAAACAAAAAATGTCTGTTTAGTGTGTCACTTTCCCCTACTAAACTCTACAGCACCCAGGTTAAGCGTGATATCAAATTCCTTCAAAGGATTCCGTCTACAGCTGCTTATGAATCCCGAACCAAACTGTTCTATGATCAGTATTGGCGACCAAATAAGCATATCCTAATGAAAGCCTACATGTAACTTTAACCAGTCGGTAAATATTTTAAGTTCATACACAGGTGCTCCTCTATCTACTGAGTCGGTTTCCTTTGAAGGGTTCTCCGTTGTCAAGAGTTGGTTCTTCAAGAAATGTAATCTGTTTATTTTCGCAGCGTGTAATAATAAAGTCTCGGGCAGTGTTAAGCCCACAATAGTTTATAAAGTCTTATTCACCGACAAGATGGCCAGCCCGAAATGTCATAGAAGTGCCTTTCAAAAGGTAATCAGAAAACGATAGTGATGAGGCAAAACAAGCAAATTTGCTCATTGAAGTAACTAGACTACCTGGCGCCGTGAGTATGAACCGTTTTGCATCTATTTTGGTAACACGTATATCCCGGATACCTGCTCAAGTAACTGAAACATACCTAGCCAAACAGGCAGCTTCCTGTGTCATGGAAGCTTTTATATGTTGTATTAACTCCCCCCCCCCCAAAAAAAGCAAAATAACTAAATAAAAACTTTCATTTGGCTCTCTACGTAAACTTATTTGGAATGATCCTACAGTCCCCCGAAAGATCCAGGCTTGTGAGAAGTACAACCTTCTTTCATTGTTTCCTGTGACCGTTGTCAACTTGGCTGGTAGTCCCTGGTTGCCCTTTTATGAGCGGAAACAAGAATTGCTTGTCCCGTATAGGTTTGTCGCGCGACTTCAAAACAAACCGGACGAAATGGTTACCCACCCGCAACTGCACGATTTGGAGTGTGATGCGTCTGACTCGGTCATTTAGACACATAAGCGGATATCGTGGGTTAACTGAAGCTGCTGATTCCGACTGGATACATACCCGTAAGTGGAGTTAAGATAAGGTAGCTTGTGTTGTTTCGGAATCTAAGGAAAAAAGCATGCATAATCCAAGCGTACAGGTGTTCTGCTGCATGTTACCATGTTGCACTGGCTTACAGTGGCCTGCCATTTTTAGCTAAATCCAACTACCTTCGAACGTGCATTTCGTACTGTATAGTATAATAGATGCAAACCGATTAGACGAACCTTTGATTCAACCAATCTCTCCTTCTACCTCGTAGTCAAATCCTCGAGTTTTTCCTTCAACTACTCATTCGTGTTTCAGCCTCTGTTTCGGCTTGTATCTTTTCAGAAGATGGAGCCCCACTGCTGACCCCCATTCATGATTCTGCAGCGGTATCTGTCTTGTGGAAATAATCCATTTTCAAACATCATTTCCCCTGCTAACTCTTTTTTAAACCCAATTTTATTTGTGTTGTGCCATTGAAACGGTTTCAGAGCCTCACATTTGGCTAGAAGTAACCAGTTATTTACGGGACTTAGAATCTATTAGAAAACCTGCTCTCCGGACAGTCTCCGTGAATCTTTTAAACTGATGAACCATCCTTGAAATATCCAGCAATCTTAGCAAAGATATGCTTCGTCTCATTCATAAGATTACACAAGAAGTATTTGCCCGTTATTCCGCCAACAATAATACTAGAACTCCGATGCATATTTCGCCTTAATTCACCCAAGCTTCAATTTCTGGAGTACGAGAAACACACAGATAGATTCGGGACCGCTAATAAATTCAATAACGTAGTTAAAAATTTCAAATAATATCTATTAAATTGCTAGATTTAACTAAACTGTCTCAAAGCAAACATATAGTTTGTCGCATCGTAGAATTGCTAACGTAGAAAAATTCACGGCCAGAAATCAGCGATCGGCAGTCGCCGAACGGCCATTTCCCCTTTGTCAAAGTCTGTGGGCTTCTTCGTAACAAGGTTTCAGGGAAGATCGGAGTTAACCAGATACTGAGTAACAAATAGTTTTAACACTTATCCAACACCCGTATCCATAACACCAAAGCATCCCTAAACAGAAACCCCTGTATTTTTTAATAGCGATTTGTTGAAAAACTTCGGTTCACATCATGATGCCGGTAAAGCCGTTTGCACAAACTTTTCCGTCTGCCGAGATTTTCAAGTTTGTTTTTCAGATTGTGCTCTGCTGCTGAAAAACATTCAGAGGTTGGTTGGCAGCATTAAATGGGATTTGCTAAGATTTACGCATCGAAAATTTACTAATCATATCATTGAATGTACAGCACATTCTCGTCTTAATAATCTGTTCCAGTAGGGTAAGGTCTGGTCATCAAAGGGTGGACAGACTGTCATCATGTTCAACCACGTTGTGTTGTGGGACATTAAACTTGCACAGGATCTATCACTTATCTCTAGTGGAATTGACCGAAAATGTAGTCAGTATTCAAAAAGCGACTAAGGAACTTATTCTAAAATCCAGTAGATGTTTATATAGATATCGCTTATTTCAGTCTTCCATGATCAACACTCGCCGACCGATTCTTTCCCTGGGTAAGTCGGTCTTCTTCATGCACCATTTCCGTTCGATTGGCGCAATCAACGTGATGTCTCCGCAGTTTTCTTGACCTCCGACGCTAGCAGTGACTATGACGAGTCAGTGCTAATCATCTTTACACACGGAGTTTGTTCATTGTAAATTCCTAATAGTTATCACCAGTTAATACCATATTTTAGTAGTAGGAGATTGAACGTTTTCACGAAATAATTTACCATGTGATATCATCGCTCAATTCACCATAAAGAAACCATGGAAGCACTGTACCGCTGTTTCATGATGTTGTACCTACTACTAAAATGTACCAAGTAATCAAGCTCTGTACGTCATATCCAAAGCCTTCGTCGTACTTAGGGTAACTGCAGAGAAGTCATCTATCAGTAGGGGTCAATCGCTGCGAGCTAGCGGACAGTAACCGTGCGAATCAGTGACGGATAGGTGCAACGTCATGTGGTGAAGTTCAACAGACCGCTCACATCCTGCCCGGTAGCGTAATGGCTAATGAGTTCGACTTGGAATCGTTCCTCTCGGGTTCGCGTCCCAGTTCGGGCGCGGTGGATATGCACTGCTGATGATTCCTAACAGCGGTACAGTGCTTCCATGGTTTCTTTATCTTGAGTTGAGCGACCATATCATATGGTTAATTATGTCATGAATATCATATTTCCTTAAAGTCCTCCTGAGACATGGTGTACTATCGATGAAGTGACGATAGCTACACTTTCGCAAATATGCAAGCAAATATTATGTAAATAAGCCAATTTTATGAGGTGAAACGAGATTTTGGAGTGGTTCGGCTTGGCTGTTCACGCTTCAGTTAGTGGGGAAAGACATGACCGACCTAAATGCCGGATTGAGTGACTGGACAACAGTGACTGGTCGACGCCCAACACGCCGGAACCAGTGTGTTACTTGTGCTCATTTTTCCCTCATTCTACCCTAAATAAAATTCAGGACTTACTAGCTTTTACTCACCAATTTTGGCTAAATTATTAGGTTATACATTGTGCAAGAGACAGAATGATCCGATAGTCGCTCTATGAATTAATCAACGCAGATAATGATACACCAATATCAAAAGAAGCAATCTAGTCATCCGGTGTAATGTCTTTTTAATTAGACACCTCGCAGCCTGAGGCCGGATGGATAAATTCGACAATGAGGAAGACGCATTCGGACACTGTTATGGTTCTGTTGGAAGGAGAGACAATAAAGCGCCTATATCACTAATATTTGGTTCCAGATTGTCAGTGAGGAAAACCGTTATCTCATGTTTCCACAATTGCAGGTTTACATTTTGCCCTGGATGACGTTTCTGGCAACATATTATTGGCTGAGTGCTACCCCAATAACGCAAACAAAGCAAACATTAACTGGTTTGACGCCGCTTGACCTGATTTGACCAACTAAGAGTTAAGTTAACGGAATTCCGTTCAGGTTTTCGCATCGAATCGAGTCAGAGTAATAAGGCGCTCTAAACTTGAGCCCATGGTTGTAATTCAGAATGAGTAAAAAATCAAAAGCCACTTCACCCTTCGGATCTTATTCATTAATCAAAGATATCTAAAATAGTGAAATATGAGCTTCGCTTGGACACACTAAGTTTACTGATGTCTGGTGTTCTGTAGGTGGAGTAAAAGATCAACTTGATAAAGTAAGTTGAAAGACAGTTGGCTAAAGTACAAGACTGATTTACAGGAAGAACGCAGTTCATGAAAACTAAGCAATTGCCACATTCGTAATTTGCAAATCGGGAAAAGAAGGAAAAAGCACGAGTAAACAGACTGAACGTAAAATAGATTTAGTGAGTCAACGAGCAGAGGGAAACTGTCATCTGCCAGAATGGATCACCACGAATGATATCGAACAAAACATTGACTTCGGACACAAACTCGAAAGCATCCATGATCGCAATATCGAGCCAAGAAAATCACGAACCCACAGGTGTACCGGACAACCTTCACGTCAATATTAGAACGTGAAATCAAATTCACATTGCGGGCCTAACTAGATTCAAATTTGAGATGCACGGAAGAAACTTTGTCCACAGCAGTACCTAAATAGAATTAGATAATCTCCGAAAACCGTGCCTGCCGCATCCGCAACGCAGACGATAGGGAATCAAATTATCTGCAGTCGTTTGACGAATTTGACGCAATAGCCACATTCACATTCAGTGCGTCAGAGTAAAGTACATCAAAGGGTCACAATAACAACTGTTGCTAACATAACGGAAAAACGCGGTAAACACAATGCAAGAGTTTATCGGTGTGCACGCTCCGCTTTTCGACAGTGAGCAAGAAACAATAAGGTTCATTCAGTGAGTTTAGAAAAAATCGTAATTTGTCAGACCGGATCACCACAAACGACACTGCAGAAAACAGCGACCTCGGGCACAAACTCGAAAGCATGCACTGCCAGCATGTCGTGCGGCGCGAAGCACAGGATTGCCGGAGGGATGAAATAGGTCCGTACCCACTGCATCGTTCGAATTCGAATCTGAATTTGAATTTTCAACAGATCCTAATTTCAAACGCATATGCAAATATTCTCCCAAACTGGTACCCAAATCGGAATCGACCAAATCTCCAAATTGTCCAACCTGACTTCTGAGAACCGTTTGTGATAGATCGGCATCCGTCCCCATTCCCGATATTGATCGTGGTTGTAGTCGCTGTTGCGACCGTTTCCATGTCTTGGACACGATTTGTTCCGCATTTGTCACAATATCATTTCCCATCATAGTTGAGAATAAGAAACAGATGGTGAGAATAGTGTTTGCCAGCATTTCGTTTTTCGATTCGCCTACTCACAAAGTCGATGTGTATTCTGTGTCAGTCGTGCTACCGGTTCGAACTGTGATCGAACTTCCGACTTGACTATCGTGATTGAATTTATGCGAATCACCACATAGCACAATTCGACACGATTGGTTCACCGAATCTGTATTTGCATTGTCTCGCCCCTTAGGGTTTTGGTGATTGTGCTTTTCAATTTGCCGCTGTATGAGTTGATTTTGGTGCGTAGGTGTGCCGGTTATTTTTCGTTTCAGTCCTGTCAGCTGGTAAATTTCGTTTGATCCTCTTGTATTTTTCTCCTCCAAACTTTTGACCACTCGTCTACGTATGCTGGTCGGCCCGTTCATGTCCGTGTGCGAAACGCTATAATTAGTAGTCTAACCATTCGGTGGAGTTAATCTGTTTTGATTGTTACACTATTTCCGTGTTCGTCCATGTGATGTGTCTGTGTGACTAACGGGTGGTTCAAACATGTTCAGACAATTAAAGAAGTACTGTTCGTAACTGTGTAATCAACTTACCTTTTACTGGGATTTCCGAAATCTATTTCTTCTGTCGTTTCTATTGTATTTCATTGACATGCATGTTTGCATGACTTGAATCGACATGTTGGATTGAATTTCACCAGTTTTCTTGCGAAATAGGTTAGATTTACCGAATGATGAGAGTAATTTTAATAAATAGCTCCTCTGGTATATCAGATGTAGTCCCTGTGAGTCTTAGAACATTTTTCCTTACAAACTGGATATGCACAGAAGATACTCTTGAAGCTGAATTGCAGATGGTCAGAAGAGTATTCACTGGTTTCCCAATCAGATTAATCGACAAGATGTCGGAGACAGAACAGGAAGTTCCTAGGAGGGCGACGGTGGAGAGAAAGCCAGTATACATATCTCTGCTATTCAAAGGTGACACGCTAGCAGAGGTAGCACGACGAAGACTGACTAGCGCTATCAATAAGACATTCTACGCAGCCAAGCTTCGTATCCTGTTCAAATCCCGCCCCGCAGTGTCATTATGGTTGAAAGACAAAGTCCCTGATTCTGCAGCCTCGTTTTGTATCTATTCATTCACATGTTCCTGTGGGACAATGTACATCGGCCGCACGACCAGGCGCTTGTCTGAACGCATCCGTGAGCACCACCCGGCATGGTTAGGCACTGGAACAATTAAGTCACTTAATAGCGCAGTCGTTTCACGTCTAGCACAGACTAACCACACCGTGGATGTGTCGCAAACTTTCCGGACCCTGTATAAGGTCAGAGGTCAACAATCCAGGTTGGCAAGGTGTCGCCTCTTGAGCACTGCGGAAGCTGTCGCAATCCGTCTTCACAATCCCCCACTTTGTTCTCAAAAACAATTTATGGTTGCGCTTCAACTCCCTTGGCCCACCCCCCGTCCCAACACAAACCCTAGACAACAAAACAATTAACACAACACATTCTTGTGTATTCAGGTTATGCATGTAACATCACAAATCCCTTCCCCACCCTTGTTTGTATCTGACTAATCCAATCCTTCCTATAGTGGAAATTTTTGTCAAGGTATATATATGTATAGTGATGTAATGGCATGAGTACGAATCACTGAAAACGAGCTTGTTCGCCAACTTGTGTTTTCTCAATGTGCTCAGTGGTAGTTTTCAAAGAAATTGGATAGCATTCTGCCGATTTTGGTAATTTTCAGAAACGTGTCCGTTTATTAATCAAACTCGAAAAGTTTATACTGTTCTTCAAATATCGCGACTCACTAATCGATTCTTCTGCTGGTTCATTTGGTCTAGCGTTATTTACTCAATTTTTCATGCGAAGTTTTGCTCACTTTATCGATTGACGCAATCAAGGCGATGTCGCCGCAGAAGTGTTGATCATTGGCCAGGGTGACGGATAAACCGAAAAAATCCCTTACTGTCAGTATGGCCCATATCAAAGCACGCATGCAAACGCACATAGCGCAATACTAAGGCTGAGCGTCATGACACGGATCGGGGGATTCTTGAACTAATCACTGTCCCATTTACTGGTGAGATGCCATCATGACCGACACCACTTCACCTAACACGCACATAGCTATGCACACGCTCGCATAGATGCACACACATGTATCATTGAAATCGTCGTAATTATTTTGTATTCCCTTAGTTTGTATTGAGTCTCCAAAACATTTGTCACCTGCCTGGCGTTTCTGATAAGAAAATGGGGATTATTCACATTATCATTTTTGCAGATTGGTGATGATTTATCAGCATATATTTGCCTTGGTCCATACATCATTCGTCAACCTTAAAGTGACAACTGAAGTCCCTTACAAACACCACCTGATACACCTGTACATCTTAGACAAAATTCGCCTCATTTGCAATCCCGAAAGTGGTGTCGAACCGAGGCGGTTTACTCAACATCCCTGTGGCAGCAGTAGCAGTAGTAGCATCCTCTTACTGTCGACAGGAATACGTTGCTTGCCAATGGTTTCAAAGCAGGTCAGTACATGGTGAACTCTACGGTTGCCATTGAAGAATTGGGGTGATTCTCGTTCGATGGGTGAAAGTATAGTATCCACATATGCGCTCCATTCCGGGAACATGATGAGTTTCCATCAGAAAATCAGGTTACCTAATGTTTTCCTTTGATTCAGGGTTCCCTTGGACATCTTCGGTGTTTTCTCGTAGGTTGAGCCTATTAAAAACGCATTTTGTTTCACGGTATGGAATTAATTACCTTTCAGTAAATAACTTTCCGAACAGTTGGATTTTATCGAAATGTGGACACCGTTCGCGAGGAATCATATGCACTTGGCAGTTTTCGCCTCAAACCAACAACATTATACTCATAATATGGTTTAAAAAATATCCAAGAAGGATGATCAAAATCAAGCAAACTGAATCAGTCAGTCCAGTTTAACCTACCGGAAGAAACAATTTTAAAGGCCCTTCTGAATTTTGCCTGGACCGAGCAAACAAGAGAGTCGAGTGTGATTACATGTATGGGGATATATGATCAAGCGCCTTTAGTGATCTGTAATGAACGGTGAATTGGAGAGCTCAAGTCGCGGAAACATCCTCAATGACGAAGGATTCTGGTCCTAAATCGGGGAGAACCTTGAACGGTCTTTACGGGAGGTGAGTTTTGACAATAAAATCCATATTGTGCATCTGGTCAGGCAAGTTTGAAGTAAAAGCGAAATGCACATAATTATCTCAACCCCGGATAAATCAAGAAAACCACAGAGATATTCTGAGCAAATCAATTTCCCGTCAAAGGTGAACTGGACTGGACGAGTTACTGTTAGTGCAAAATCAGTTCCATTAGGAATATCCGAATTTTGATTGTGAATGTCATGCAATATACTCAAAGTTCGATCCATACAATAGGATAAAAACTTCATCCGGGACGTTCATTCTAATTAGAAACTAAATGTTACCGACCGATGACATCATCGCAGATTGTCAGTGAAACGAATACTGCGACAGTCGGCAAGTAATATTATGCGATTCAGCAAAAATTGACGCTTTCACCAAGCATTTTAATGAATCCCCAAATTCTGGAAGTTGTTCAGGGTCCACGAACAAAGTAGAAAACCAACATTGCAGGTTAAAAACAAACACTTCCTCACGTCCACACACATGTCACGATCAAAGCGGATAAATTCAAACCGAAATTTAAATTTCAGTTTTTTCGAATTCATACCGGCACATCCAAGGGCAACGAATATCTTGAGAAATGAAGAAAAATAAGCAGAATCTAATCAAATTAAATAGTTGATAGAACCGTCACACACAATCCAATATAGCGGCAAATTGAAAAGCACAATCACCAAAACCCTAAGGGGCGAGACAATGCAAATACAGATTCGGTGAACCAATCGTGTCGAATTGTGCTATGTGGTGATTCGCATAAATTCAATCACGATAGTCAAGTCGGAAGTTCGATCACAGTTCGAACCGGTAGCACGACTGACACAGAATACACATCGACTTTGTGAGTAGGCGAATCGAAAAACGAAATGCTGGCAAACACTATTCTCACCATCTGTTTCTTATTCTCAACTATGATGGGAAATGATATTGTGACAAATGCGGAACAAATCGTGTCCAAGACATGGAAACGGTCGCAACAGCGACTACAACCACGATCAATATCGGGAATGGGGACGGATGCCGATCTATCACAAACGGTTCTCAGAAGTCAGGTTGGACAATTTGGAGATTTGGTCGATTCCGATTTGGGTACCAGTTTGGGAGAATATTTGCATATGCGTTTGAAATTAGGATCTGTTGAAAATTCAAATTCAGATTCGAATTCGAACGATGCAGTGGGTACGGACCTATTTCATCCCTCCGGCAATCCTGTGCTTCGCGCCGCACGACATGCTGGCAGTGCATGCTTTCGAGTTTGTGCCCGAGGTCGCTGTTTTCTGCAGTGTCGTTTGTGGTGATCCGGTCTGACAAATTACGATTTTTTCTAAACTCACTGAATGAACCTTATTGTTTCTTGCTCACTGTCGAAAAGCGGAGCGTGCACACCGATAAACTCTTGCATTGTGTTTACCGCGTTTTTCCGTTATGTTAGCAACAGTTGTTATTGTGACCCTTTGATGTACTTTACTCTGACGCACTGAATGTGAATGTGGCTATTGCGTCAGCCTCACACAATGCCTTTGCTCTCCCATTTGAATTTGTTTTTGTGCTGACGGTTTGTATTGCTTTTTCTTGTTGATTTTGATGTTGTTTTCCTTTTCTGGTTTATCGTTTTGGCTTTTACTTTTCTGGATTGTTGTCGCAAAAATATATCCGTTCTTGGGTTTAGTCGTAGAACGGCTAGGAAACGCTTCTGAACTTATTTTCTTGTGTTTTAGTCCTGTTTGCAGACGCTGATCTGGAACGTACTTTGTTGTACTTTTAAATCTCTGTATGGAACAGTTTTGTCGTACTTTGTTGTAGAAGTTTTGAAACTGGAAGTTGTAACTGCATTTTCGTTTTCTAACCATAAGAACATTCTTCGCATTCGAAGGCTACATATCAAATTTTTATTTGTTTTGCTGGCGAAAGTTCCTTTCAATTTGCTTTTCATATACTAATCATTTGATAACTTAACCGAACAATAGGCTATGAAACTTTTATTCCTCTGAAATCCGTATCTAATTAAATCCAAGGCAGCACAAATTTACCCGGTTTAAAGTTTATTTTATGCCAGTCGATACCTTTG
Organism: Fasciolopsis buskii; assembly: GCA_008360955.1. Lineage (NCBI taxonomy): Eukaryota > Metazoa > Platyhelminthes > Trematoda > Plagiorchiida > Fasciolidae > Fasciolopsis > Fasciolopsis buskii. The sequence continues at coordinate 43,854 of LUCM01006994.1, forward strand.
ACAGCCGTGACAGTAGCTGATGACTGAAATTCAGGTTTGTCGGTTCTACATATAACTGGTACCAGTTGTGGCCTCGATTTTTGATGTGCTCTTCATTCTGTTTTTCGTAATCGTGGTGAAATATCATTTACCGATCAGCAAGCGAACGGCCTTCGCTTTAAAACTCTGTCTGTCATCGCCAGGCTTCAGCGCAAGTAACGTGATGCTACGGCTGCTCGTTTTAGTACCTTCTGAGTGCGTTATTTTGAAATGCATCCATTAAAATTATTGCCTTTCATTTCTTTTTTAATGTTCACTTTCCGTCATTTCTACCAGCTTGCCTCGTATTGACAATGGAACAGAGCTTGTACGTCACAATTGACGGCATTCCCGAAAGTTCTGGTTTATTCACGCGGAACGTTTTGACCTTGGACTACACTGAGTAGTTGACCTGTATCCCTGTCGAGACACGTATCCTCTTCTAATGCGTGGTTATTTTTCTTAACAATTACAGCATGCTCTATTCAGAATTAGTAGCTGATTTTGGCAAGATCTGAGCTGTTCTAAAAGCAACTCAACCGGCGCGAAATGTCAGCAACCCACACTACTTATCAGAATCATTTGGAATCATGCTGGCGATCCATGAATCCAAGGAGAAAAAAACTGGGATTGGGGAGTTTCTAAGCAATTTAAATTTGTTCCCCCTAATTCAGAAAACGTTGTAGAGTCCACCTCTAGCTAATCAGAATTTCACTTTGTGGAGAGCGGCCGAAAGAGATTGCGCTATCATTCTAGATAAGCTTTATTCACTTACAGATTTATTTGTACAGTAATCCGTTCACGCTTCCGTCAAATACGACATACTAAAGGTCGAAACGATAACGTTGTTGCAGATCAATCTCTTAGAAAACTGATCCCTAAAGTTGGAATTAGCCCTAGATATTATATGAGGACAACCGGAATGATCAAGTGACAAACGTTAACAATATGGTAAACTGACCGAAGTTCATTGTTTGTCATATAGGTCTAGTTTATTAAAAAGATAAAGACAAGCATTATTACAAAATATCGTCTGCCAGCTGTGTGAAGAAGCCAATTACATGAAATATGCACAATCCAAAGTTTGCCTGCCCTATTTCCGAGGCCTAGAAAAAGATATAATTATTTTCTTAACCAAAGTGTAACTTGTATATGCTCTCTTAAACAATCTTCCCTAGAAAAGATATAAAAATGGTTCTTGTCACCAAAGCACTAATTAATACTCGCTTCAGATGAGGAAAATATTTCGATGTCCAATCTTGTACTGACATTCTACAATTCTTGATCTTTATCATGCTTGGATTAAGAGCAATTTAAGCAAACAAGATAGCCTGTTAGGAAGTTGTGCCACTTGCATGGCACGCTTTCAGTGTGGACAAAATTATAACCGGAGAGAAGAGAAAGAATAGATTTGACTTTTGTCCACAAACTGTTCCAAAGAATTCTATCGTGAATAGAAGCCGTCACCTAGCGCTTTTCCACTGATGAAACCTGCAAGTAAAAATTAGCACAAACATACAGAAGACTTAGCGTATTAAGCAAACCGGTTTTTAATTTATCAAATACTACATGGGCACAAATGCATTCAGACATGATATTGCTTTATCTCGCCCAATTTCATTTAATAAACAAAGAAAACTAAATGATAGTGCCATAAGGTGGGCAACAAATGTGGGAACCGATGTAGGTCACATCTTTCTTGTTTCCGTGTATGGTTGGCCCGTAACGTTTCTTTACCTGAAGCCGACTGCTTAATGGAGCAAATTCTGTCATCAAGCTGACCAGAAAAAGTGGTGGACCTGGGATTCAACTTCTTTCAACAGAACAAAGTAGTGCTTGTCTCGAGTGACTTGTCTGGTGTTACTACACCCCACGGGAATCGCACACTAAATCAGAAGCAACGCCCATTTACGAATCGCATCCAGGTCAGCCGGAATGATGCAGATGTACGTCAATACCCGATATTAGACCTGTTAGCCAAATACAAATGTAGGTAATGTTGATCTGGTCTGCACGTCTGTGATGAGAAGTAACGAGCATAGCCCCTGAGCAACGAGATTTAAAAGGGTTCTGCGGCTTCGGGGTAAGTGGCATGCATCGACACAGATTTTCCTGGAATTATTAACAAACGGCTTTTTCCAGCAGTTGCTGATCCCCACTTTGAATCTATCTAAATGCCTCTAAGAAGGTAGACTTTCAAATCCGATGGTGCAGCTGCACTTGGTCCTCTACTCTCTCCGTTCCTTTTGCCTGAAATAGTTGTAGAACATATTGGTGTGCAGTTCACTTTGACAAATTCACAATAGCTTCTCGACAACACAGACGAATGTCATGTTTAGATTTTTCAATTATCTTCAACTAACAACTTGCAAATACATTTAAACTAGACAAAAGAGGTGGAAATGCTTAATTAGGTCAACTGTAAAACCCAATTCCGAACACACCAGCGATAATTTAACTTATCAGCACCAGATATTACGTCACCAACAAGAATGTTTTGCGGACCACTTGACAAATAACAACGCAAAAGCGCAGGAAGATGGAAATGATGAGATAAGAAAAGGATTTCCAAAACAGGTGACATTTTACGTGTTTGGAATTCGAAGATATGCACACAAACATTTAACAAACGTTGTTTTCTTGTTGAACTGTTTCCTGTTACCCTTGTTTTAATTTAGCGGTATGACGAATGTGTTTCGATTGGTCTTTATCGGAGCAGTCACTTGTCCTTACTGTGTACTTAGGTATGCGATTGTATTGAACGTGGCAATATTTGATATATGGAATCAAGGCGTCGTTATTGTTCTGGCCTGGCGGTTGTCAGCTTGAACAGCTTGCTCCCAGTGGAACTCCCGAAAGCTGTTATTGACGTTGTTAAGCTTTCTCTCTGGAATGTTACGCCTGTGGTCAGACGCGGTGGCAGTAATTGGAATTTTGCCCCCGCCGATTCAAAAACTGAATAACCAACCACAACAGAAGTCTTATGTATGACCTCGTTATTCCCGCAAGAAATTATCACGAAGACAGTTGATAGGGAATGTTTTCTTATAATTCTCTCGTTTTTTCTCTTCCGTTAAACTAAACCTGTAGCAACCAGACGATTTCAGTTGCATTAATGTGGTGTGATTTTTCGTCAACTGACTATTCTTGCTGCCCTTGCTTGTGCGTAGGCCTGCTTCTGAACGGAAACAAACAGTGAACTCAGTCAGCAACTTCATTCTTGCTTCCATCCTGAATCTGTTGGTTTCGATGTTAATTTCTAGCTGCGTCACCTTTTTTCTCCTAATTTTGAATTTCCATTGCTTTCTGCTCTGTCATGAGTCTGAGGCAGGATTTCCTGAAAGTGCTCATAAATGTTGTCCTCATCACATTGTTGACGGAGCAAGAAAATCTTCAGAGCTGATTCTGGCAATATATTTCTACATTTCTGTACAGCCAATGGGTTTCATATACAAATCACTTAGTTGGTTACCTGCCTACTTAAATCAATTGACATAAATATTCACAGCAGGCATTTTTTTAAACAAAACGCATAACGAGTAACTTAAGTAACGTTTAAGATACTATACAAACACGTGATTTCCCAAGGGATGTCTCATTACACCAGACGGAAAAAATGCCCGAGTTTATGGAAATTCAAGCCTTTTCATCCTGAAGCGTACTGATAACGTCCAGTGTTCTATCAAGTCACCAATTACAGATATTCCGACATGCAGATTCAACCGATCGGTACCAGTCATGTTCTATAAGAAATGACGAATATGGAAACACGTACTCATCAAAAACAGTATTGCCGATGGAAGGGGTAATGAGCCAAAGTCCCAGGTTGCTAGGGCCAACTTTCCCCAAGGCAGTTCTGAATTCAGTTGATTTATCTTCATCAGATTTTAGTTTCAGCTCATGAAAGAATCGAATATTGACAACACTGTAAACAGAAAACACTAGCGAGATCGGAATGACCCTAAGACAGTTTCGCTAGTGGAAGATCTGAGTTAAGCCTTTTGCCACACCTCCAGATCATTCTTAGACCCTACGCTTCATACATGATTTGCAAACTTTCTCATTTATCATGAATCGTTTCTAAGAAGTTCCAATCAAACTAGGTGCAATGAATCGCAGATCTGTGACCACGGACAAATTTTCTATGGTTCACATAGCCTACTTTTCCGAGGCCTCAGAACTACGTCAGATGAGATCAAAAATTACTGAATCTGGTAGAATCCTTCAACGATAACAAACGTCCACACAATTCATGTGTGCAAGAAACGATCGATCAAATATAGTCTATTAACTAGCAGATGCACTAAACACTAGGTAAATAACATTATACCCAATGCAGGCATTGAAGATTCATAATACTTCATATGTATTCACCATCGCTACATTACAATTATATGCACACGTGAAACCATGCAAATCATAGCTTGTTTTTACCATTTATAGCTGTGGAAAATACAGTCTCAATAAACCATGGCAACCCGACCTGGAGGAGGTTTTCCCAGAGATGTCTCCGAACACGGAACGAAGACGTCTAGCTGGAATAATGCATTCAACACACCTTAAATCCTCTTCCAAAGCAAAATGCAGTACATGAATAAACCGAACACAAGCTGCTGAGCAGCTTAAGTTCGCACGATGTAAATGATGAGAGGACAACTGTGCCATTAGCGGATAAAAGTGGACAAAGTGCCGGACAACTGAACCAACCATCTTCCTCATCTCCATCTCATTCTCATTTCCGAACCCCTGGCCCATGACCTGCAAACCAGTTGCGACCCAGCATGAACCTTTTTCAAAAATATTTGGTTAGGTCAAATATAACTAGTTTGCTAATCCGCGATTTGGGATGGTTTTTTGTTGACGATTCCGAAAGCTTGCATCTCCGAACTCTCTTTCATCACGTCAAAATAAATCAAAAAGCGTGTTTATTCTAGAAAGACATCGAAAAGACAGGAATAGGCGCCCATCGTTCGTGCACAAAAGCAGAGATCGATCAATTATGGTTTAAAAGCTACCGCGTTTATCATAAACAAAGTATGTGAGAATTAACTCCAAAGTGACACTGATGATTCAAAGTACTTCGCGTGCTAACATTATAGCCTATGGGAATCTGCAAAGCAACCATATTCATATACTAATTAGCTTAAGTCATCTGGATCCAAAAAATAGCTTCACAAAACAGGGAAAATGAGCAGTTTGTTCGGACAGTTACTCGTTTGAATACTTGGACATCATAGGCGATCGAATTCATGTCACATCACACTCACATAAATAAAACTTCGATAGAGGAAGGGACGGAAAGACCAAAACTGTGGACAGTAAAGTACGTCGCTAGCAGCAGTGCAACAACAAAAACTACATAATGGTGCTAACGAATTTCCCTTCACCCGGCAGTCATACGACAAAACAATTGAAACAGTGCTAAATAATCATAGATGTAAATTTAACAACACGACAGTCACCGCTGAGATTTGGTCACAGTTTAAATCATTTGCATCAGAAACGTTAAGTTTACATCGTCACGACTCTGTGGGCAAAATGCTGCATGATGGCATACTTATTGACACCGTTTGTCCATGTCTCCTATACCCAATCCTGATTACAGGTAGTGTACTAAACAGAGAACCAGTAGTGTCCGAGATAGGGCAATGGTCTCAGTCGCAGCTACAGGCACAGTAACCGCCGTAAATTGAGAATCTAACGGAAACAGGACGAGTAGGTGAGAAGAATTCCGATTCCTCTGGTTTGAATTTGAAAACGTGGGTGTGGATATGGTTCTACATGGGGACGAATCTCTCCAGTTCGACGTGATAGTCATCGGCTTTCTAGCTTTTCTCCGAGGCTGATACTTTTTTCGATGCCGTTCCTGGTGACAGGGTTTGGAATATGACGAAATTCTTCAATTCGTTGACTGAATGAGGCAGTTGAGTATTTCATTCTGTGAACTGTTTCTCCGTTCGGTTCTCGATCTGAAAAGCTTGAACAGGAAAACCGCTCATAAGAGCACACATCTTGTCAGATTTTCACTAACAGTTATTGGGCGTGATTCTCCCGAATGAAATTGTATGCTACTCGGCACTCCTCGGTGCCCTGTGGTTGCAATTACATACTGTACCCGCTGCGCTTCATATCCCGTTTGAATGGATTAAGCTTCGTATAATAAAATGGCCTTTTACTGGCTTGAAAATGGCATCGTGGACTGATTTTTGTCAAAAAATATTTCACTTGCTGAACAATGAAATCGCCTTCCTTGTAAAAGTTGTTCGGCTAACTTCTCGCAGAATACTAGTCGCAAACAATGAAGCTATTTTGCTTTCACCAAACCTCTAATTATTTCGATCGCGAGGACGATATCTGAACAACGTTGCTCCAACAATTTTGATCATTTTATTGTGGGATCTGAATGACACATTGGTAACGCACACATGCATTCCATATGAAAGCTTCAAGTTCAAGCCCTGGTTGCAGACAGATATGTACAAATTATGAGCTCTGAAAATCGAAATTCGAACTTCAAACTTACCTAGAGTAAACTTGATCGGATGACCTAGATTTTGTGTTCGGTTTATGGTCCAAAGGGAAGTCAATCAAGCAAATTGACAGATCATACACAGCAAAGTAGCTGAGATGTGAACTCAGGAACAGGACAATGTTAGTTAAGAAGACCATTATTTGATTAGTTTTACAAACGCCAACAACACAGAAGAAACGGAACTGCCAGTAAAGCTACGAACGTGATCGGGCCATATTTGTTAGATTTGCAAAAAGCAACGCAATCCTAGTTGATCTGTGAAACATCACTAAACCTCGGAATGATGAAGCGTGTGCCTTGTGCACAGTTTGACTGTGTAAGTGTTGACGCTAGCCGATACGATTATTGAGCTTTGACTCACATTATTTTTCCCTGTTTCTTGTACTTTCCAGGTTGATCAAGAAATCCTTTCGAATATTGCTGTCCCTGCGCACGCTGCAATGCAAAGACATTCACATTTGGGCTCGCTTACCATTGCATAAAGTATTACAGTGACATCTTATTCATGCAGACACACTGCTGAATTGCAGTAAGGCCTGTGATCACATTTTACACCATTAGGGGAGAACGAAACTAAGCGATCGCTCATACGATTAGCTGTGGGAATTTGATAGCTTTTAAGGTTGAACCATAATAGCTAAGCCCAATTAGCCTGCTGGAACCTTTGTTGATTGCTCGTCAGCACTCCCCGTTATAAGTCTAACTTGAGTGAGAGTATGAGTAAAATCATAATTATATCAATGTTTTGGAAAAGTCAAGTTCGAGTCGCAGATCCACCGGGCCCTTTGGCAATAGATGGCAACTCGCTATCGCCTAGCTCGTTGCCGTACCTGATCTAATGCGACCTCACATTGTTCTTTGCCGCTCCAAGTTTCAGGGCGACGGTTGCCAGTTTCCCTCCCCTCTTCCCACTACACCTATGCTTCTAGCATATCTGAACAAAAAAGATAAAACTGTCGGTGTAGGTTTGCCGAGTCAGTCCACCTGGCGTCACAATAGTTTTGCTCGTCCTGTGACATAAATGATTTTGAAATTGCATTGATTTATTTATACAAGCGTTAGTATGGAAAATTTTAGTGAATGGAAGTGTACAGGCACCATTTGACTCCACTTAATAAAACAACCAAGATTGGTCCTAACATATGTTCCAGTCAGAGTCTTGCTGACACCATCTATCACCTGCAGTTGATCGTCGACCACAGCGACAGTTCAGAGACGCCATTCAATCCACTACTAGACTGGCATTAAGTGTCACAAAACCACTGCTGCGGTTCGACGAATGTTCATGATTGATCATCCGTAACAAAATTCGAACAACCATCTGGGGCGCCGTAGGTTAGCTGATGGCTAGATTTACCGTCCCTGGGAGCACATCGTCGGTGTGATAGCAAAGAACTAATGGAAATCTGATAATTGGTAGTAAATCAATGCTCCCCAAAATACAGATCTAACTGATCGGAAAATCATTTTAACGATTCCTAAAATTGCTCGCCAATAAATTTTATTTCGCTTTTCATGAATCCCGCTGAATAAATGACCAGACAAACGTAAAGATAAATTTGGGGAGGAAAAATAGAATTTCCCAGTCTCATTATTCGATGAAGTCCAGGGTTGGCGGAATCATTTTCTTTCAAAAGTAACTTTGTACACTGCAACAAAATGGTCATACCCTGACCGGATATTCAATCGTAAATGTCTTAAGGGAGAATCGTGAGTTGGTATTTCCGTAACTTGCTGATGTCCATCAGCATACGAGAGAGACAATTCGGATTTGACTTCAAAGTTCTCCGGATCATTCTGCGCACTAACTTCGATCTGGAATCGCAAGATCGGAACGTTTGTGAATCTCTGCGTGAAACACTGGTTACTTTACTAAATTATGAACATTGCCAACCATCGTAAACAACACGTAGTCTATATTTTAAGAATTTAGAATATGTCACATTGAACAGAGGGTTGCGAAGTGGGTTTTAGAATCACCAAAATTATAGGAAGCAGCATGTCTGAAAAACTACTTGTACCTCGACCATTTAGTAGTTTTTAAATTGTATTGAGAAAAAATTTGACAACCGTTTGATTCTTTATGGCACTATAAAGTCTCGTTTGGAATACTAAATAAACTTAGCCGAAGAAATCAGCATTGTACTACGCTAACTAAGCATATTCGGTACATTCATCTGTTCGCTGGGAATGGGGGGTTTGGTTATCGTTATGTCAGGTGCTGCCTCAGAAGTTATCCAATCAGTGAGCAGCGGTGTGCGTCATATTTACTTAGACATCGTTAGCTGAATGCGACATTCCACCCTGGCAAACCTATGATCAAGGCGAACATCAGTAAACAACGAGGCGAGGAAGTAACAAAAAAGCGACATTGAAATGGGGGTTGTATGATTAAGACAGGCTTTTTACTTGTAAGACTGGTTTGGGCATGTGGAAAGTGGGACCAGATCTCGAAGCCCCGAACATATATATGATTCAGATCAAAACAAACAGTGTCCCAGCACATGCTACACCTTCGTACTTCTGGGTTGCTTACTCCCGTGTAAGTGATGCCGATTGTTCATCACTAAGAGCTCACCTGGAATGTCACAAATGAACCTGCAGCCAGTATTCCCCTTAATTATTTTGCAATTTGGAATCACTGAACGTTCACAGTGCTTAATGTGAAGTTGAAGAATACATAAAGCTTTCTTAGATGTGGTCCGTAACTAACAAATATTTGGAGATGAAAAGACGGTTGTCCATTCTTCATATTTCCATGAAAGATGTCCACTATCTATTAGGAAAGCGTCTATTTCCAGCCCACTGGTAAAAGATCTGTTACTGAAACATTTCAAACCGGAACATTTTAAAGGAATGAACGCAGCTGATTTCGTGTACTAAGACAAGATCTAACACAAACAATAAAAGATGTCCTTTGGTAGTCATATACTCGGCCATTGAAGTGCGATTTTGCCGACCAGTTTGGAACTTGATTGCAAGATTAAGTCATTATCCATGTTAACTATTCCGAATTTGTAGTGGGAAATATTTCTTGCTCTTGAAACCTTGTCTCAGTCAGTGAGATTAAGTTGAGTACAGTTTAAAAATAGGCCTATGGCTATCAGCATCAAGGCAATCGTTTTACTTAACTTCTGACACCTTAGCCTAGGTAGAATCGGCTAAACGCTATCGCAGTAACTCCATCCTCGACAGTTTTAAAACTAGGCCTTAGTGGCCTACAGTCAGTATTTTTGGAGTCAGCAAAGCTCTTGAGGTTAAGGCGCCTGTTTCCAGTGTAAAGAACTAATCGAACAGAAATGAAATTCTCATGTCTCAGTCTCCTTCAGAATATCCAGCTTTCTTTTTGAAGTTAACCGGAGACATAAACCATGGTCTCTCTCGTGTGTCCTGCATCTAAGATAATATTATGCCTAAACCGATGTTGAAAGCATCAGTGGTAACGAAGGATGAAATGTTTTCAGCGTAAAGACTACCTGATATTTGGTTTCCTTGAACGTACTTGCAGTGGATCGTAGGTGAATTCAGTTTTCAACTTCTTTAACAACTTTTGTGGCTTTGCCACTGACAAAATTATGTAATTGATGCTAACAATCGTAACACCCCCGAAAAAATGCTCAAACTCAATAGCATATTTTAGGCGCGGAGAGTTATTACCTCCATGCATTTTCCATTTCCATTTCCATTGCGACTCCCCTTGTGATGACCTGGCCCAGCAGTTCAATGGAATTTACGCGAAGCAAAAGTTAACATCATCCAAACGCTGTAAAGCTGGGCCACGTTGCTTATTGCGCTCATCAGCTACATGAACAAGAATATATCACCCATGTAAACTGTCTGACTGAATTGTCTTACAAATAAAACGTTATCCCCGTACAGCATGGACTGGGCTGACTCATAGGCAATACCCTTTGTTGAAACGAAACATTAATTGTGAGCAAGGTCGTTCCTTGCAGGCTAACGAGATACAGTAGCCGCCTCTCACTTTAAATTATAAAGGCAAAGTAAAAATTCAGTTGCTTATTAATTTTTATGTAAAAAGTTGTGCCTTATTACATTAGGTCACTGAACTGTAAATTCGTATTAGCTGAACGATTTCTGGAGGCCTTGGGATTCTGATGCATTCAGTCATTACTGCTCTGGACCTGCCCGTTATTGTTTGCTTTGGTTAGTTGTTCTGTTTTCTATCGTCTCCTAACGTTTTACATAATTTTGATCACCTTTTTGGTAAAGAAAGTGCTTCAAAGTGTTATTCCGGTTTGTGAAATTGTCGCCTTGTCAGCATATTTTCTAATTTTGCCTACCATATGCATCCGCTGTTGTTACTATTTAGCCGTACGACAGTAGAATAGGTATTGTATCCATTTTTTGCACAACGTTTCACTTCTCTTACCGAAGACGAAAACAGCACTGCCCTTACTGTGTAGTTTGTCTCACATTACTACTTATAAACAGGAGGTATATTCACCAGCTGACGGTTTCTCTTGCAGACTCTGAAGTTTCCCAAAGTTAGAATAAAGAATTAGTAGTAGGCATGATACCACTTAGTTTTTCAAAACCGCACACTGGCTCAACTGATAATGACCCACACTTTGTTCATGATACTGACAAAACCATAAACGTTGATACGGGGCTCCCTTTGATGAGGACAAACATGTTCTATGAATAGGTGTGCAACAGATACTATCAGCACACTACCGGTAATAAACATCATTGGCGTTTCAGTGGAAGATTACCGTATTCAGTAAACTTCAAACTCAGTTATTTCGGCAGTTTCATCTACCACAGATACTGTCTAGCAGGTAGCTCCACCAATGCATTTTTCATGCAAGGATTAAAGAGTCCTTTGCCTGAGTTGATTAGATCCCAGTCCACTGCTCTGAACACCCAATAGGGGCCACAAGGACGGATGTTAGTACCGACAGATGCATATTTTCGGTCAATTAAATGTTCACAGAGAGCTTTCGAATCTAAGCACAGCATACCGTCTTGCCTTGTTGATATTCAACTGTACTTAGACCATTCCGCTGTTTATGGGTTCACCACACCAACTGTAACCCGCTCTTCGTTGGGTGTTAGATTCCAGGTGACGTTCTCTCATTCTTCATCTGTTTTGCGGAATGTGTAAGTCATCTTAAGTTAACGTTCACTTAGACAGTTTCACTGAAAAATGTACACTGTTCTCTAATGGTACCATCGTTCGCGAGGGTGAAATTCCTTATAGCAGCAGATAACTCTGCAAAGCTATTGATAAAACCGGCTAGACAACATTCAGAATCCTTCAGTTGTCACAGATACAGTGAATGTGCTGAAGCTGTTTAACGCTGTCTAGTTTTTTGTCTTCTGGAGAAAGGCAGCAAACAAGGCAATTTTCGAATTCGTCGTCGAGAGGGTCACCATAGTCTAAGTTAACCTTTGGAAAAACTACCAGTGGATATGAATACTTTATTTCCCATTAACCACATACACGTCTGAGAATCACGACCATCCTTTACCAACCAACATCCTTATTTCTGAAGCTAACGATTACAAGGACTTGGGCAGATTTAGCGTTGTGAACTCTCCAGAAGAAACTCCCTAAAACGTTAACAACAGGGCCGCCGTTTTCTATGGTTTCCTGAGGCCATATTCGATATTTCTTCACCAGAGGTTAAGAACTTAATGTAACCATTCATGCAAGCCATTTCCTCAGCTGCCAAAGATTAACTCATCGATGATTACAAAAACCTCGACCCTCAGTATATTAAAATCCCCACGTAAACCAAGTGGTCAAAACTCCAGGTAGATGGTTGTTGCTATCATAATATTTTACGTGTCACTGTGGAGATTACCACATAAAACAATACTTACTTGAAAGGAGAACCCAAGAAAATACACAAGAGTCTCATGGGGAAAGACTTCGTATTCTTATTCTCAAACTTTTCCATTATGCTAATAAATACGGCGGCTCCGATAGCCAAATTCCTGAAAAACTAAGTCATTTTCAGTCTTTGCAACTATTACTCTTGGTCCAAAGTGTTCTGGTGTTGTTTTATATTCATGTCACCTAATCAAAAGAGGAAAATAGAACGAAAACTTGTGGAACAAAGTGCAAAATACTAGGCTGAAAAATGACAGACAGAAAGCTTCAGAATACAAAGCACTCCACCGCATTCGGAAGGTTCTATTGGCTTCTACAAATCTGAGGCATCTGTGACGTTGGGGTGACATCCGATGAGCGATACAGAGGTCTATTAGACACGACAACAGTGACATCAGTTATGCCATACTACCAAGCAATCTGGTGGCTGAAATCAAAATGCGAAGGCATCCGGTATTCAAACGTCATTCTCCTCAAAGTCTTACTAGGATATGATGGGAAACTTCTCAGTAACTTGGAGATTGGGCGTTGGGTATTGGGCTCCGAGGTTTAATCTCCAGAACAGTCATCAAAACTTATTGAATGACCCATGTTTTAAGCATACCCACAGAGCGATTGCTTCGCTGTACATTATTTCTTGAGACAGACACCAACTGAAGGATGGGTCGAAGTGGCCAAGTGATCATATGGCAAAAGTATGGAAATTTGAATCGATGGAATGGCCTGTGTAGATGCAGTTATGATACCAACTTGGGGCCCTCGGAGTCCCCTTAAGCGATGATTTGAGACAAAAGGCGGTATGGCTCAGTGTTAGTGGATCCCTTGCATTCAAAGTCTTTCTTTTCTGAAAAGTTGTTCAACTAATTATTTCCCTGTCTATCTACCGCCATCCCTGGTTCGTTTTTCCATTGACTGGAGAAAAATGTGGGCTAGCAAACAAAACGATAGCACATTGTCCCAAGGTCTACGGTTGCAAAAGCTGAACGGACGTGAGCTGAACTGAGCTGCAGAATGGCTGCACCTAAGCCCATCTACTTGGATCAATTATTCTTTCGCTTACTTCTTCCCACTGAGTTGCCAGATCGGGGCAAACTCCACATCCGGATAATTAGGATACTTTGCCAGGCCTTGATCCAGTGAGCTTTTAGGTATAACTGAATATTTCGCTTGCAATAAACTACCCTGTAAAGCTTATTGAATCATGAAGACAAGAAAGCCACCACATCCCACGGTGCAGTTTCATTATGACACATTGAAAGCAAAAAGAAATGCTTGATATGAAGAATGCGTTTCGTTCTCCTAATCACTTTCCGAATGTAATGATGTGATTCGCGCACCGCAGCATTTCCGTAAAGAATGTAATCAAATTTAAAAGGCCTAGGGAGAAACTGGAAAATAAAGTTTCTGACTAAAAAATACTAAGCCCTTGCTTAAAAACTGATGGCGGACCGATTTTTAAGGAAGTCCAATAAGCAGTAAGTAAGCCAAAGTCAACTACTTTCAAAAACAAAAGTGCACCCCATAAAGGTAGGAATGCCCCATGGAAGTTACTTTAATTGCCCTATTTGATAGATGTTTCCGTGAAATAACTAGATTAGAGTAGTAGCTCACTGTACCCGAGAAAAAATAGTTTTCCATACCACGAAGCAAAAATGTTATGACGTACTACGATACACTATGCTTACTGTTACATTATTAATTTTGTTATTGCTTTAACTTTTCATAAATGTGTAACTTCTTTGTGGACAGAGAGTTAGAGCCGTCCATTACCACAGTAAGGTTCATTGTGCTTCCCATTTTCATGTTGATTCGAGCAAGGGGAGCTTCGAGGAGAAATAATCGACACGTCAAAAGAGGCAATATTCTTATATTTCAATCGAGGATTTTTAAATATATAACTATCCTTTATCCTTAGCCGAAATTCGAATGGAAAGTGAATGGTTCCGCCTACTTGTAAGTGAAAATGGCTGTTATGTTCCCGATAAAATGTTGGTGTTATGTGTTTAAAAATGTCCCGTGCGCAGTGTATGCATGTTATTTGCATTATGAGTAGTGCTTAACAGGAAACAGTCAGACACGCATATTTCTGTTCGTTTCTGGCTAATTTTAATAGCAGTTACCTAAGTGTACCGAAGGGGTCACAATGTATTCAGTCCAGTTTAGGTTGCACAACACTTAACCACACACCAACGTGTTCTGATTGTGATTGCTACCTTACAGCACAATATGCTCGAACAGAAGAAAGGGGAATAATGAAAGATCGGCTGCAAAATAGTAATTTAAGGTAATATATAGACGACAAAAGCTTTCGAATGCAGGAACGCTACTGACGGTGGCACCTAGCCATGTCACCAACTGTCTCCAACTATCAGCTCGAGGGATCTGGTGGACCCCAAAGTGTTCTCCAACACGTCCCTGCCCCGAGCAACAGCGTGCAACGAGGCAGGCGTTCTTCTGTGGGTAAGTGCGAAGTTCGTTCCAACCATCGTAACCTATTCTGAAGACTGAACCCTAGGACCTGGTACCTTAGGCCTAACTTCTGAGTTACTCACTAAATTCTTCAGCCATATTCTACCAATACTACGAAGACAACGATGTTAGAACTCTAAAAACCTTCGAAAATTTTCTGCTGTGAACAGCTGTGTTTCGGAGCCGTAGAGTAATACCGACCCCAGTGCTGTTACGCATACTCAACCTTCGACCTATAACCCGGCGTCTCGCCGATGCGGCAAATGCCTCAAATTAGCGAATACCAAGCAGGTCTTCTGCGTGCGTGAGGCCACTTCATCTGATGTTTGATCAGCAGATGAGATACAGCTGCCTAAGAAATTAAATAAATTTGCCTCCCCTGCTGGAACAAGGTTTGGCTTCCAGAAAGTCCAGTCCTGCAACAATATTTTACACTTCGAAGGTGCAAGAGTCATACAAAACAAATATGCTGTCGTTCAGACGATCGGGCAAAATTTGCAACTTGCTTAAATCTTCACTCAATAGCACAGGATCGTCCGCATATCCCAAGTCTGACAGGGTCCTGTCTGAGTATTTATCAATCCCACTATTATCACATTAGGCTATCTTCATAACCATTGTAATGAAAAAGTTCAAAATTAAAGGTGCAAAGGTCAACCCTGACAAACACCTGTTTACGCGGTAAACTTGGGTGAAACATTGCCATGGGCAAGAACTCGGCTTCGGCTGATCGCACAGGAAGATTGGATGCGTGAAATACTTCTTTGGCGCTTTCTTTAGTGAAAGGCGTCGCCGAAGAACTGCACGATCGAATGAGTCAAACGTCGTTGTCAATTCAAGAAAGTCAGAAACGCGGGCCCACGCAATGACTTCTTGTTCTAACATCTGTTCGAAAGTGAAAATCTAGACCAAACAACCCCGACCGATTAGGAAACCGGCTTGATTCTTACGCACACACCTGCGAAGGATGAGGCCCGTAAGTAGTTTCGATGCGATACTTACTAAACTAATTCCTCTGTAGTTTTCACATGAGAATTTATAACATTTCTCGTAAACCGACGCAATCATTAATGCACAGCAACCCTAAGGAATATTCTTTGCACAGAAAAATCTCAGGGGTTTGTTACCTCCCATGTTACCACTTATCCACCATCCTTGAAGAAGGACGACAATCGTCCATCTGTTCAAGCGGTCTTATACCTTTTAAAAAACCCGTCTCGAAGATCACCTCCAATTTGAATGGAGAACTCGTATCCAGGTGCATCAATTCACTTTCAGGCATAACTGGAAGGTCAATTATGGCTCCGAACCAGCCAAACTCCCCAAGACATCTTCTGTCTAACGCTCCAGCCGACGATCCTGAAAGCGGATCAGTGTGCCGTCGGATTCCATATCACCCTTTAGTTCTGCTCCTGCATACCAGTACTCCTAATTAACGAGTAAAGGTTGCGACTAGTCTCGATAGTCGCAGTATTCCACTTCTCTACACTTTTATACTCACCACCGCCCCCGATCATTTCCCCAACTCCTGATCAGTTGACATCTCAAGGATTTACGAGTCTCATTGTACGTGGAATCCGGAGGGGTGGACCCACGAGCATCTAACAGTGCAAATGAGGTCGAGGATATGCATCATTTCTGGGTCTATGTGGCAAGGAGTTTTGCATGTCAGCCTTTGTGATCTGCTTTCGGAGCTCGCTTGAAACCTGGGGAATTTTTTGGGACAAGAAACGGATTTGAATCTCTGACTGAAATTGTGGTCAGTAAGTATCGTCCAGAATTTGGTGTGTCAGACAAGTTGCTTTTGTGGCGGTGTGACCGCAGACTAGGAATAAACAAAAATGAGCTGAGGGCAAAGTCCACGAAGTGTGGATCAGAATGAACGATAATCCTCGACTGATCCACCTCAGCGGTGACCGATAGCAATGGAGTCAATCTGAGTCCAAAGCTGTGAAGAAAAAGGGGAGCGCCAGGTGAGCCGATGTCGCGTTTTATGGCAAAAATTGGTGCTTGCAAGGAACAGTCTGTGATCGGAACAAACTTGAATGAGGCGACCTCTGTTTCGGTCCAATCAGCTGGAACAGAAAATCGATTTACATAGTGCCGTTCCACCTCCGCTGAGTAGCCAAGTCGAGTGTTAAAAATCACAGAAACGACCACAACGTCCTTTGATCGCACAGTATGGAATAATAGAGGTAGTTCCCGGTAGAACTCGGGGGAATTGGAATCATTGGGTGCACACGGCTAACAGACAAAGACGCTTCAATGGAATGCTACTGATGCGCACAGAACTATTCAAGTAAACTGCGCTCGAATTTCCAGAGCAATCCTAATGCAAGCTTGGCCGCGAGTGCTCAAAGCCGAAATAACGGTGACCCTCAGTTGCTGACGGATATTTTTCAGGCACTTTTAGCTGATGGTCTCATTGCCTGATGGCCCTAAGGATAACAGCATACAGTGTTTCAACTCCTTCACTTCGGAAGAGCCAAACGATATTTTATGACCTTACTGTGAGTTGAGACGTGTTCTCCGTTGCAGAAACCATGCATGGCACTGCTTTCAGGACGGACATGTTGACTGAGAGGAATAAAATTATCGGAAATCGGTGCGTGATAATGAAACTGGAAGACAGCGGAGAAATAATGGAGGCGAAGCAGTTACAGCGCGAAAAACGGCTTTAATTTAGCCTAGAATGTCTAATTAGAGCTGAAATCATTATATCGTCATTGGAAAAGCTTGCAATGCCGGTGAAGATTTCTACGCCGAGGGCGGAGGCACTTACGTGCTGCTGAGTTTTGACCTAAGCAACGGAATCATCCCTACCATCACCACTTCCATTTGTATCTATAATTCTAGGCTTATTTTTCCCAGGTGGAAGAGGCCTTTCAAGATCTGATGGTGTTTATCGAGTAGTTACGAACGCATCAGCTGAGTCTGCCCCGCCTTTGTTTGAACTCTGCAGCCTGTCGTTAGACGAAGGATGTCTGTCCGGGGAGAGAAAGATTGTAGTAGACTGCCCCTCCTGTGTAAAGGACATTCAGGGAAATATATATATCAACTACCATACGGCCAGGCTTCCCGCGCTGTAGGCAAGGCGATCTGACTTTTGATTTAAGCGCAAATTTAAAACCATTTAGAATGTTACATGTTTTTTGCTCCAGCTTACCAGGAATCTCAGCAAAAGTGATCTTATATGTCTGAGTGTCCGTTGGCTATAGAACATTACACAAATGCTATGATGAGTAGCTACATCACAGGACTTCAGTGACTTTTCGACATGATGCCACATAATTGTTTGCTGCTGAGATTCAGGATCTTCGGGTTGTACCGTCGCTTAGCTGGATAAAGGATTTCCCGAAAGAGGAAGAAGTCTTACGCGCGAGTTACATGGCATTTGTTAAACTTTGGTGCTACTACCGGTGGCATTGCACAGGGTTCTGCCTTACGAAAATTATTTTTTCTAATTTACATTAATGACTTGCTCTCGATTTTTTAGTTGCCTCCCTTGACTGAAGCTGATGACGTGAATTCGTGGCGTCCCATCCAATCTGACCGGGACAAAAAGATTTTTCGATGCGACCAACTTTTTCAAATGTGCGTGCATGTCAGTCAAAATAAAGGAGTTTTGTTCGGCGTTTTATCTTTGTGGAGAGACGTTTCGGAAAGTATGATCTCGAACTCCTGGTTTGTCATCCATTAAGAAAGGTAAACACAAACAGGGTCTTTTTCTCGGCGAGATCCATCCTGAGACCAATCTGATAATTCCTCGGTAGGCAAAAATCCTCCAGGTTTTGTATGCTTCGCATGTCCGATTGCGACTCAAATATGGATGTTCTGCTACCTACTGGTGCAGTGCTGGTAAGATAACAAAAGTAGAGAAACTGAGACGTTTTGGGAAAGTACTCGTCGATGAACTACGGAGCGTCAGTTATAAGAGCAGTCCGAGATCATTGGAATTGCCTACGGAAAATGCCGATGATTTCAAAGGGATGAAATCAGTTTAACAAATTCTGTGTTGATATGAGTCCGAAAATGTAACTGGACCTTTCTCTTTGAAGTAATAACGTATTTATGATCATTCCTTGAGGTTACACAGGTTTCAGCGGAATCTTCGCTAAGGACCTACTATCTTACAGAATCAAACGTTTGTTTGTTGCAGACCCCGCGAGTCACACTACTATCTTAGGAGCCACCAATGTTTAGCACTGCGATCAGCCAGTACACTATTTTGACACTTTGGTCATGGGAGGCAAACATTAACAGTCAACTGACGTCGACCTCCAAACACGTGTACCCCATCAAACTGGCAAGCCTTACTTCATTTCCTTCTCTCTACTCAAATATTTCTATTTATCTTCCTTGGTTAACAAGGCCGTTGTGTTGGTACACCCTACACCAAACGTACCCAACGCAATCTTCTGTCCTCTTCAAAATCATTTTGTAGCTATAATCCAGCCAACTGGGACAGTTGCCGCAAATTCTTATTTTCTATCGCTGGCATGACTTTTGTTTTACCCCAGATGTTTCCAAATTTACGACCAAAGTTCTTCAAAGCATAAATATTCTCATTCCACACTGTCCAAACTATCCATACCCTAATCCCCCTAGCAGTCTAAGTACATATGCAATGGTGTTGTGCTCTTGAATTACTCAGCACTTCATCGCTGCCGTCCCTCTCCTACTGCCTACTCTCATCGCTTTGTGCAAGCTAGAAACAACTATTCAGCAACTACTTAGGTAGTCCGACAGCGCTTCGTTTGCTGCAAAACCAAAGTGGTACTCTCATTTAGTACTGGTTACCAAACATTTTGGTCCCTTCACTAAGCAGTCTTCTGTACTTTTCACTTTTCTAATGTTCCTCCCACCTGCAATTCTTTTGACGAACATGTTTATAAACCCCACGGGAAAGCTGAGGCTTTTGCCAAACTGTTTGTCTTCAACACCAATTCGCCCAATAGTCTTATATCTCCGGCTTATTTCTTTTCTATTGCGCTTCTCTTCTATCTTGCAATAGTACGAGCAACGTACACCACGTAATGCACTTTCTGAATGTTTGCAAACTACCAGGTCCCGACAGTATTCCACCAATCGCGCCCACGTCTTATGCCCTGGAGTTCGCTCCTCTTCTACGCTGATTCTCCGTTTTATCTCTAAGACCTTCTACCCCTTCGATCCCTCAGGAAAACGACATGATCCTCCTTGTTCCTAAGCGTGGTGATGCTTCTGACACAAACTACTATCGTCCGATTGCCCTCATGTAATATTTCGAAAGTATCTGAAACTACCATTTCTAATCAAACGTTTTTCTTAAGCCCGACTAACTGCTACGCACCTGCCAACATAGATTTCGTTTCCGTAATTAAACGAGCGATCTGCTGGCCCTCACCTGACAGCCCTACTTAGCTTCACTTGACAACCACGAAAAAAGCATCAAGTCTTGCTCGATATTTCTAAGGTCCCTCTGTTTTCTGTATTGCCACCAACCTACAATCTTTTCCTCTCCAAAAATAAGAATTCGTAAACTGGTTATTAGATGAGTGTCTTCGCGCTATAGCGTTTAACCCTTATGCCGTATTTCACGTTGTGTACAATTAAAAGCAACTAAAAAACTCTTCAGTCTAAACCCCACTAAGGTTCCGTCGCGTGACGCCAGTTTAAATTAATGTGAATTAATGTGCACATGCAACGTTCCCTGTGCATGCGAAAGCAACCCAAAGTAATTCAATGTTTTCAGTGTTCCATATGCGAAATAAATTTGTTCACAAAACGCAGAACTGACCTCTGCAAGGTGTATCCACTTCTTCCAAAGTTGCAAGATTGTATCATCTTCGAGTATCCTATTTTATAGTGTTCGTCTCGATGGACAACATCTTAATTTTTTGAAGTAGATTAGGCTCAGCAGTCAACAGTTGATGCTGAATCCTGTATATCTCGGCGGCTTGTTTATATGAATGAATTTAATAATTTATGTAGACATTTTCAAGAATCTGCCACCCTGTTCACTTGGAGCGAGGGAACAAATTTCTAAAGTGAATATAAAAATAACGTTGGGGAAATTTCAGCAAACGTATTTGGATCTACCATCTGATCATTGAAAACTTTTTCGAACAACCTGCAAGAAAACCAGAATATCTGAAGTAGTGATAAAGTACATTTTACCTTATGAAAGTATGTAATAACTGAACTTATTGCTTGGTTATTCACCCCGAACTTTGAACTAAAATTCCAAATATATACTGATGGCATTTTATTATTCCATCAATCACTGAATTACTTCCCTTCCATACTGAGCTGGTTCAATAAAAATAAGTCATGGGCCCTCTTGAACGGCATTTGCAGCGCGCTATGCAACGTGGAAACTGAAAGTCCCGTAAAAGAGGAAACCGTTCTCGGTGACCATGGGATACATCCCCCCGTTCTGTTATGCGGAATTATTGCGAATGCCCTAGAAAGACCATGATGAAATAAGTAAAACATCGGTCAGAGCATCAGATTCTAGGGGTGATTCTTATTTTGTGCAACATTAACAAACAGCCAAGGGACATTGGCCTCTGCATGAGGCATCAAAAGTTACATTATATTGGATAGTCACCATTTTTCAGTTGTTCCATATATATAGTAAGGAATTCACCTATAATTAAATGCAGATGCTTTGTATGAAAATAACGGAGTTTTGTTGTTCTACTATATCAAATCCATCACTGAGGATAAAGGACTTATTATGGGTGACTAGTAACGCAACGATGACATGAACTTCTTGCACCATGAATCTTCAAGGAATTTGAAATCCTCCAACAATAATGATTACTAGGATACTTCTGAGCATCTTCAAGCACCATCATATTTCTCTCCAGTAATCAGGAAATATAAGGCACTGAAAAAAAGACATGAACTGTCTTTGATCTCTTCCCTCTTTTTATAGATAGTGGGCAGGAAAAAATGATAGGAACTACCCAAATTACAAAAGCCCTCATAGTTCTGTGACACTTTAATAAATAGTTGCCTTTTACGGCAAAAATTCATCCGGATGAAACATTCGCAAGTAGACTTATGTATGCAACGACCTGCAGAAACTAGAGATGTTGGAGAATTTATCGGCATTCTTGCGCAATTCATCTACCACGTGTCATAAGTAGACGCGTTTGCATAGTGAACATTTTAACGTCTAACTAGAAGATCCGTCACCAAGAGTATGCTTCAAGCAACACTAATATTGTGATCTGTTTTGCCGTTTAATAGGCACACTGGGATTAAGAAAGAAATTATTCCAAGTAGGCAGAAGTGTTTAGTGTAAACCAATATAGCAACGGATCTTTGGTAGGCGACTTATCAAACGTCAAACAGCAAAATGCTGCTTAAGAATCCGACTAGCCCAAAGACGAAACTAGTTTAGAAATGGGGAGACTTAGATGGAATGAAAAAGCAAAATCACCTGCTTAAATGCAGGTTACCAGACTATTATGTGAACGAATTATGGTTATGTACAAAAGAGTTCCGAATAAAGTTCGTCGGTCTGAGGCATCTGTGACGTCGCCATGACGTCTTGTCGATCGGAAGTTGAACGTACGGAGTAAAAGTGGGGTTAGTCCCGTTACACGACTCAGAAACACTTTTATGGCACATTGCGCACATAAATGTAGTAGAAAGGGTATGCGCCGCAGCCATCAGGGCCTAATACATGGGAAACGGGAATTAAACAACCATATCCTTGAAACTTGAGGTGGCACTAGACCACACAATGTCCCATTAGGTCAAATGAGATAATGACCCACGAGACAATGAGTTGCTGTCAACCACCAAAGTAACCTAAAAATGCGGAAGTCGCAGTTCTGACCTTTTTAGGAAGACGGTTTATCTACTTGACTACCGCTGATCATGGCCGTTGAGAGTAAAACTTATGCGACGACTTCCGGTATTCAAATACCATTCTGTTTATAATCTTACTAGAATATGGTGGGAAACTTCTCAGTAACTTGGAGATTAGGCGTTGGGTTTTGGACTCCAAGGTTCAATCTCTAGAACAGACACCAACTCTTACTGAACTGAAGCTAATGGCTGTAAGGCTAAAATGATCGGCGGCCGGCGGCTGTGAACTCCGGTTTTTGAAGAGCAGTGCCCACAGTTTCTATCCTTCCGACCTTTCTCCCATCTGCACCTCTTCTGACCCCCGGATTTGCAATCCGTATGATAAGATCAATCTTTCTTTCAGCTCCACACTCAGCCAAGCCTACTTATTTGCCTTTCTTTTACGTTATCAACATAGCTGTTCTCTCCGTTATAATTACCCAAATGATCGGTCAAATTCTACCAATACCTCCAGAATCGGTCGATTATCCGCCCATCGTCCTACAGATGTGCAAAATGGTCGGTCTTTATTTTATTTCGCCTTGTATTTTCGCTTTTAGTCACAATACTCTCCCCTTCCAATTGATAACGCAATTAGTTTCTTCATTCCGAAACAAAGAGACTCTTTTGGTACCAATAATAATTATCTTCGTGGTTCAACAGTTTTTAAAACTCTTTATCTCTGACCAACTGCATCCTCTTCTTGAACGTGAATATCTTCTGAATGGCCGTCAATATGGATTCCTCTCACTTTGTTCTAAGGACCAACCACTCCTGTTTGACTGCACTTGAAAACCACAGAGAAATTACCTTGGTTTTGCTATACATCTCTAAGGCTTTTGACCGTGTTTTAAAGGATCTGTTATTGAAAATATTTTTGTTGCAGTCTTGCCCGATTTTCGGAATTCGGATGTCGTGTTTTCCCAGTGAGCAATCTATTTTCATCTGAGCTGGTGGGGCCTTGTTTCGGTTGCTTCTCCAAGGTTTCATCCTTGCGCCTACCCGTTTTATTCTATTTAATAATGGCCTTCTCCCAGTATCTTCCAGTTCATTTCAATGCTGTGCCGATAATGTAAATCTCCGTTGCTCATTTTATAACCTGCCACTAGTCAAGCCAGCATCAGGTTCGGTCAGGATCGTGCTGTTCTCAGTGCATCACTTGCTTTCGATTCTACGGGAAACCCCTGTTTTGAGCTTTATTCATCACAAATATTTCAATGCTGTCAATACAACTCTCTCTTTTTACTTCATCCAAACTACTTCTTTATTTTCCCCAAGTAAATTTGGTTTGGTTACTCTTCATTTCACTGGATCACCTGCACTACTGGCTTATCCAACAACTATTCTCTGTTACTGTCTGTTACTCATTTACGTCGACAATCAAGTTTTGTGCTACGCGCTAAGTTAGCTTTCTATTCGACGCAAAATGCTTTTTTTTTGCACTCGTTCATC
Source organism: Fasciolopsis buskii (assembly GCA_008360955.1). NCBI lineage: Eukaryota > Metazoa > Platyhelminthes > Trematoda > Plagiorchiida > Fasciolidae > Fasciolopsis > Fasciolopsis buskii. The sequence goes on from LUCM01006994.1 coordinate 68,030, forward strand.
TTCTACAAGTCCACCCGAAAATATAAACATTAGTCGGTTTCAGCGATTTATGTGATCCCTTGCTGACCTTCGATCTGTAGCCACCTGCTTATCGCAGGGCAGTAGCTTCACTGTCTTTTCTACCATTGTTATTTTGGTTTCTGTCCTTCAGAACTTCACTTAGCAGACCATCTTTCTATGAATTTCTATCGTTTTTCTCGCGTTTAGACGGCAAGTCACCGTCATAATCTCCTCGTCTTCTCTGCTTTAGCCTTCTTCTATTCCCTGGACTTTTCCTGCTTTCGTTTTTTCAACAACCTGCAATTTGTTCTTAGAGGAGGAGTCAACAAACGGAACCTAACATGAAAGTGTTCTACATACATTTCGCTTTAAATTGTCTTTTGACTACGCGGTTTACTTTTATTGCAAACCACTTTGTATAATGAAAAGTGGTTAAATTTCCGGGTTGCAGTCCAAGAGGTCCCCTCGAGTGACGGCTAGAAATAATAGTTGATACGGCTGATTTCCGCGGCCAATGGTATCCTTGCATTCAAAGACTAGTCTTCTAAACATTCCCTTAAATGATCAACTTACAGATGTTCTTTTACCGTCCCTCGTTCATTTATCTTTCTAACAGATGCTGCAAGATGACGACGAAAAACAACAATTTAGAGCAAGTTTAAATTTCGTAAAGACTGAACTGAATTGCTTCTTTTGAAGAAGAATGAAAATTCTAGTGGAAGAATTTTAATCCACGCAATCCTTTGATTATGGTCCCTGATAACCGGGAGCTAGAAATTGATGTGACATTTTTGGTCAGTTTGCAAATATTTTTCAACCTTATTGACCTTACCACTTTCCTATTTGTGCGTGCATTGTGTTTGTTAACACCAAAGCTTCAGTTGAAGTATGAAAGTGAGACTAAGGTGAGTGCGCAACGAAAAAACTCTAGACTTCAATTGCGTTAGGAAAACTTTTAACCTTTGATACAATGTATATAAAAAATAAGACTATTTTGCTATAGGGAAATCGAGTTTCGTGTTTCGTTTCACCCTGCCCATAATTAACCCAGGTGACTCCCTTGAGGAAAATAATTTGAGGTATTTTGAAAGTGGCCAAATTTCGTTATCGTATTGCCAAAATTCAGTCAAAAAATTATCTGAAAAACATTTTTCCATGGATGGCTGTTTTTGAACACCTTGTAGAATATTCTGGGGCATCGTGGAACTACATAGTTAGCGGCAAACCCCTTCGGCCCCGGATAGGAGCACAATGGAGAACGCTAGGCTAGCTTTGGTCCACGAACTGCTAAGCGCTGGACCAGGCGACAGGCAACTAACTGCGACCGGGATGGGCTGGTCAAGCACGAGGGAAAATCCACGTAATTAGGATCGCATTTACGCCAATAAACCGTGAATCCAAAAATAATTATTGTTACTCACTGTAGAAAACAAGTTTCTTAATCTACACTCAGATTTCTAATAGGATTCTGTCCCAACGTTATTCCCAAGCGTTGGGTATTGTGCTGTTTGGGTAGTTTGGCACTGCACGTGCAGTCCAACACAGCTGTTCGCTAATAAACGAAATGCCTTACCAACCGAGTTTCTGAAAAAAGAAATACAATAATTTACTAAACTTGCCGAGGTTTTGGAGACATTATGAACGAATGCTCTAATTTATGAGGGGCTGGAAAACGTCCCAATTGGAACAAGCAGTGAATTAATTCACCTCAATACGTGGGTAAGTTTGCAGTTCTGTGAATCACACCTCAAGGTGCCTATCTCCAGCCCCTGCGAAAACCTCCCCAATGATATGCACTGGAATGCATGCGTGCAGTATTGCATGCGCTTCGGCAAATTGCTTCCTATTCATTGTAAATCTTTCCCTTTTGGCCACGAGAACCTCAATTTCAGAGCAAAATAATCCATCTATCAAAAGGCTCCACTCACCCACAGATCCCTGATGCAAGAAGATATTATTCGAACGCGCCCTATTTTCGTCAGTTCAGACAAGGAAACCACAAGCATCTGAGGAAAAATTCCCGTCGTTGCCCAAAAAGACGTTTCGTCATTATTTAGAACATTTTCAGGTGGATGAACCTCGTCGAAGGAAGTGGAGAGCAAGATATACTTCTCGCTACCTCTTTCAACTATATTAAGCATGGCGCCTTGTCAATCTCCGGGCGCCATAACAACACCCCAGGACGTTTGAGCGCGCTACACCAGACCACCCTTGTTCACTTCAGTTCAGTTCAGTTCAGTTTCTACATGACAGAAGTGACTCGAACTGTCAAACTGGCGCCCGAATCAGTGTACTGTCGGTGACTTTTCTTAGAGTTTTCAACTTTTCAAAGGAAGAGTATTTTTGTGCGGTATCAAGCCCATACACATTAGACAAGGGTGAAATGAAGGAGACAAACCTTATATTCCATAATCCGAAGGACATCCGAGTGCCCCCGAGGGGTCAATTGCAAATAATTTGGCTGCAGTGCATAAGCTGCACTTGAATGGTGTCGAGGACCTACGTGTAGATAAATTGTCTTTCAATAGCCATGTATTTCCCCTGAAGTTCCTTTAGTTATTCAATTTGCACAGTTCGATTTTACCCCTTTTTATCGTCGACGGCTTCAATAGGTGATTACTATGGAATTTAACGATCCCAGCGATATTTGTTTAATCAAGGAATGTAAACGAATCAGCCAAATTTGACGGCGAATATTACATCCAGGAAGTACCCAATCAGGGTTATTTTACCGAATCATTACAGGTTAGTAAAAATACGTGGGCGCAGAGATCGTATTGGTGAGCGGCATGAGCCTATTTACGATCGTTAACCCAACCATGTACGGTGGTTTTTCAATGCACTCCTTGGGTCTCTATAACGATGTGAATGTCGCGCCCGAATTGCATAAACCAACCTGTCCCGGTTACTTTAAAATGCCATCTGGGTCTAAAGTAACGATGTTGGCTGTAGGCCCGGCTATCAATACAGGACTGGAATAAATGTAAAAGAAAATTAGTACAGAAATAGCAACACGTTTTGCAGAAAAAAGACTGCACAACTTGCCTCCCTGAAAGTCAAATATGCTAAGTTGCAGCGGCACTTTTCATTGACATAGGACTTTTCCAAGTTTGTTTTTTTGCTCCATCTGTCTGACACAATCTCTCATCTAAGTGAATCTCTCCTTCGGAAAGAGGAAGCTATGGCTCTGAGGCATAAAAATAATCCCATAATACTTTCAAAACCATATAAATTAAGATCCCATGATCGCAAACCGTCACTAAACTTCCTAGTTTTGCCTAATGGTGAGTCTGCGACAAACTCGAAAGACATGGCTAAGGCGTTTAATCAATATTTCATCTCCTCCATTGCCACAGCTGCAGTCAGCGACCCACCCGAACTACAGAATAGAAATAACTCTACCCTTTCTGCTGTGTCCTTTGATGTTAAGACTATTGAACGGCATTTAGCCAATTTCTAACCAGGGTCTTATCAAGACCTCGATGGCATCCCTCCATCAGCTGTTCTTAGCTATAGCCCTGACCTATCTTTGCTACTGCTCGATCTCTTTACTCTTCCAATTAACTCTGGTGCAGCTCCGGTCAACTGGAAGCACTCTGCAACAACCCCTATCCCGCATGACATGTCCAATTACCGTCCCATCAACCACACGCTTGTTATCTCCAGGGTTATGGAGAACGTGGTAAAAAGATCCATCGTGAACCACCTTTTAGCCTCCAACCTCCTTGGCCCCAAACAGCACGGATTTCTTTAACCTCGTTCTTGCTCCACCTGTCAATTTGACTTCCTGAACCTCCTAACCAACCTAGCAAATAGGGGTATGGCATTCGCAGTCATCTATCTTGATATGTCTAGGGCCTTTGACCGTGTCCCTCATCCGCACCTTTTATCCAAAGTAAGCTCCTTTGACATCTCCGATCCCCTTCTATCCTGGCTCTCGTCTTACCTAACCCAAAGATCTCAGGTGGTCTCCATTGACGGCATTACCCATAATCTTAGATCCGTTACCAGTAGCGTCATACAGGGCGGCGTACTTAGTCCCCTGCTATTCATTGTGCACATTAATGATGCACTAAATTCAATATCTCACGGCGTCCACTTCCTGCTTGCTGATGGCATAAAAATAGTTTTCCCTCTTAAGCTAAATGAATTTAATATTGCGGTTAGACATTTTTACCAATTTGTCTTATTTAGACGACTGGTGTACCTCCTGGATGATGCCGATAACAGCAAGATACTTACATATAGGTGTACACTACCTAAAGATTCAGCTTTGCTACGTGGATCTCCTGTTGCATGTAAACCCACAATCCATGATCTTGGTATCAACTGCTCAGCCTTTAAATTTCTCAGAGCCTGTAGTTATTCAGTCGGCTAAAGCTACGAGAAATGTAATTCTGATTTTTCGCACAATGAAACTCTCCGATAGCATCCTCAGCATTTATAAAACATATGTTTGACCACTCCTTGGGTATGGCACTTTGATGTATTCCAGCATGTTGAAGTCGGATAGGATCTCCATTGAAAGCATTCAGAGACGCTTCATTAAGCAAGTTATAGGTTGGTCGACGACTGTGAATTACAAGGAGCACTGTCTAGCCCACAAAAGTGAGCCACTTCGGCGACGGCGACTGAAGGTTGACCTGGCTTTTCTACAAAACCTGATGAATAGGCGCTCCTTCTCCACCGATCCACCTTTATTCTCTTCTGCTAGCCTCTACCCTCTTCATTACGGGTCTCTGACCGTCCATACAGAAATCGCAAAAGACTCTTTAAGGTCGCATTTCCTCCTTGTTGTTTATGCCATACTTTGGAACAAACTTCCCATTAGCATTCGGTGCATACAGAACCAATCCAATTTTAAGGCTGTCTTAAATACTTACCCAAATGTCACCCAGGTCCTTCAATTGACCAACACCCCTATGTCGGAAGAGCGTGACTTTGATTGAGCTATCGCTTTCTAAATACAAATCCTATCCCCTTATTTTCAGTAGGCTCTGCTTTCCATAACACTCCATCTGAGAGCACTAGAAAACCTAGTATACTAGTGTAACACGGACAACACCAAAGATCAACCATTGCTGATCGCTTAGTAAGTGGAATAGTCGTAACCATCTTAAGGGGGTACTACCCTTGGCCCACTACTAGGCCCAACGCTTTCCAACTGGCAGACGTGCAAATACTATGTATATGTCTTCCCCGCTTCCATTCACTCCCATACTTCTCGGTGCTACCGTGTTCACACCGCCACATAAGTTCTTCATAATTAGCAAAACCCTAGGTCAGACATTTTATTTTGAAATATTGCTCCTCGTGGAATTCACTGCCCCAGCAGTCTAATAGCGCTTTTAAAAACGAAGTCCAAAACCTACTGGCTGTTCAAACCATTATTCGTATATATGATCCTTATCTCTCAGAGACTCGGGCGTACGAAGCGGGGTTAGGATTTCAACGGTTACTACATTAAAGTCGCCAAATCTTGGATGACACCCAGCAACACCAAAAAACATTAAGGTCCGTGATAGCAGAAGGGTGCTGGGGTCTATGGCAGCCATAACCTCGATTAACCCTCCTTATATTGGTCTTCTCATCCCATCCAAAGCATATTCGGGCTGCGAAGGAATTGGTCACCTTCTACAATGGATGTGTATACCAGCAGCCCAGACCTGACCCTGCGAAAGGGGAAACCTCACACCGCCCTTGTTCGGTAGGTAAGCGTTTGGCTGCTCTGTTGGACGGTCTGGGGGAAGTAGCGCATTGGACTGTCCACTTACGCTTCACCATCCATCCCTCTGTTTTTCAACATACCCCTGTTCTCCCAATCGCGCACTGGTGCGTATGCTGACATCTATAACAACTGCCGTCGTTTTTCTTTCTTAATTACTTATGCAAGCTTACTGAAACTACTATGTGGTACGAGTTTCTGTCGTCCTGTTCAAACACAAATTTCTGGTCTCAATATTCTTATGCTTCTTCCTTCCTTTCTCTCTGTGACTTCTCGTGACAAATACCGTTCTAGAGTCTAGTCCACTCTGCCACCCGCGATCCATTCAGCTATATCCTTTCTAGGCAATTGGAAGCAGTAAACATCGGCGGCAGATCACATGATTAGTTATAACTGGTTCTTTGTAGTATGTACACCAGGCTCGTAGACCAGGCGAGTTCCACAAACAGAACAAATACTGACTTCATTCCCTAACCACTGCGCCAGCCGTCTTATCAGACCACTGTTTTCTGCATCTGCGAAGATGCCAGAAGATGAAAGAGAAACGCGTTACAAATAGGAACCGTGCAGCGTAGGACTGACTGGGCCATACGCTCTATAGGGAGAAATCAGACGGCGTTCGTTACACACATCCCCTGTGCCCTTCAAGGCAGTCGTCTGGTTTCTGACATCTTCGTAAGAAACTTACAGCTATAGCTGTTTCCATTTTTTGTTTACTCGATTTAACACCAGCTGTAACAAATTCCAGACTGCCCTCTATCTCTCCGGCTCTTCTCCAAGCTCGCCAATGACCACAGATGCAACGCAAACTCTCGCCAAAAGCTCCACTCCATCATTTGCGCTGGTTGCTTATCCCTTCTATCCGGACCTGACGCTCCAGTACCTCACCGCGTAATCCTAAGACAAACATATCAACGCCAGTGACTGCCACGGGTGCCTCATCTCAGAAGCACCATTGCGATTGGCCAAATCGTTACTAACACTATAGAAATGTCACGCAAGCCCCAACTTCCAGACTCTTACCACCACGACACTCCGAAATCGCAGATACTAAACAAGAACAAAACAGGTCATTGAATGCAATTTTGTTTAAGGTTTGTTTGTAAATCTTACACGTACTGGTTTTCTTCCCGCCACAAATCACAATTGGCTTCTAGCCGCACAAGTCCAGTGGCCATTTTTGTAAGTTCCATTGTCTTTCCTGTCCACAATTCTTCATATATATTTTCGTCCCGTAAATTGCTTGATGCGACCTTGAATGTTTCCTGCTGTTTCATCGTAAGCGTCATTTTGACTATTGAATGTTGTTAATTATCATTCTCCATCCACTTTATATGATATGCAGCGTGATTTCGACTCTTCTCCATCCCGTTATCACATCCATATTGACCTTCATCTTTGCCTCATTACCCTCCTGAATTTGATGAATCCGGACATTTGACAACGCCCACCATTGCTTCATGGCCAAATTTCGCACCTGCGATACGCATGTTTAATGCGCTTAAGCATGGATTGACTCACAATGCGCGCCTCACAGTCAGCCCCAGGGTGTTTTGGCGATGTATTACCCAGCTCTGATTTAAAACACGAAAACTCGCGTTTAGCTCACCGTACTGCAGGTTATGTTCATGAGAGCACAGACGCTGCAGCTTCACGATTAAGTTTTATTTTATGATTCACACTGCGCCATCGTTTCCTAAGTTTTATCTTGCTTTGCGCATGACTCTCGAATGTCGAAAAATTTGCCCATTAATATTATTAATATTATTACTAAGTAATTCGTGGACAATACTTTTGCATTGGCGCCATTTGCTTGCATACAGAACGGTCACAAATTGCCTTGTGTTCGAACTTCGACCGCGAAGCTGACAAAGGTGGTCATCAAAGATTTCCTGCTTTCAGCAACTGCACCTAAAATGAGATCAAAATTTACAAGATTGCCGGAGAGGTTCAGTTACTACAGTTTATGCGTACATGCCCGGAAGGAGGCAATTCGATGCCAGTGCATGCTAAATGCCGACAGCGACCTGCTATCCATCAGCACTACGGAGTGTATAATGAAAAACAGCAGAGAACCGTAAGCGTTTTGAGAAACACCATATTTTTGAAAGGAAAGAAAAGCGTCCTGAACCAACTAAAGTGACAAAGAAGAGTAAATTAGAAGAAAGCAATGGATAGACGACCGTATGACCAAAACTTCTACCCCAATGTCTCCAGCGCCGGTAGTGTTGACGGAGGAATTGGAGTCGAAAACTGCTCTAAGAATCCGCCGTTCACTATGAGCATAACTTCATTAACATTGCTATCCCAGCTTGCATTTAGGGAGCCAACACTCGTGCGTTGCTAGCCTTAACACAGTTTCATGGCCGAACAAAAGTAAGCTCGTACTACCAAGTCACTAAACAAAAATGATTTCCAACAGCAACATCCCCTGCGATCAGCCGTCAGTATCATGTCACCGCAGTGTCTGCCATGTTCAAGAACATGACATTAAAATTGAGCTTGATGATCGGCAATATTCATAGCAATACGCGTAATTTTAGGGTAATTTCCTTGTTACTCAGCTTGTAACGAAAGTGTGATGGCGCTTTTCCTCCAAAATGCGGATGCCATATGCAAAGACAATGCAACACTTCGGGAGAACTTTGAAAACGCCGGAACGTCCCAAGTTGTGCCATAGACGACGTCCATAAAAAATTGACCAAGTGCTGGCAACCACTGGAGAACTTGGAAGTTAGAGCGTTCACGGGAACATGTTATGTTGTGCAAGACACTGGCAAATTATTAAATGCAACTGAAATATCCGACAAATTCTGGGCTACCTCCGAAGGCAATTACACGGCAACCATTTCAAACACTTTGCAGTCAGCTTTGGCTCCCGTCCATGTGAATTGTAAGGTGGGATGTAAACAGAAAAAAACACTTGTCAGGCACAAAGTTGGGCCAGCTAATAAACGATGAGTATAAATCCGTACATAAAATGCCCTTCAATGCAAGACCAGATGTCGTCATCCAGAGGAATTTTCTGAATACAACTCACTGGAATATTGCAAGCAAAATTCAGCAATGGATTGAACGCGCACATTCAAGGGTGCGGTCGTCTAGTGTGGAGAGCAACAAAAATTGTTGTCGTACCCAGGCGTTATGAGAATAACACATCTAATTTTGCCTTTCTCTTCCAGCTCAATTCGCGGGCGAGGCCAAAGTAAACGGCGACGGTGGTACGTTGCCGGACATGAGGAAAAAATTCCAGTTTATACATTTGTTAAACGAAACGGAAAATGTACCCGCAAACATTGCCCTAAGACCTTATATGCGTACCCTCATATGTGCTGCATTCGTTCTGGGCACCACTTAACCTGTAAGGATTTTCTGTTGTGTTTCCGTGATAAACATATGCAAAGAGGCCTAGAGGCACGGGCGTTTATGTGTTGCTTCATCTCCCAGGTAACTTCACCACAGAACTAGAATGTCTGCCTGTTATTTTGACGTGATCTTTCGACACTGAAAAATGGGTCGCTAAGCGTATCGTCTACCAAGGCCTGATTCTAAAAACGATTCGGTGGTTCATTCTAGGGTTTGGGTGACACCTCTGCCTATGCATTGGGCGTTAGTAAACGCCATAAAGGACGTGTAGATATAAAGGACTGCATCTATATCCCTAACGATACCCATCGATATAAAGCAGAGTCATGCTGTTCTACCGCCTTCGACGTGAATCCTCGGTCCTTTCATTGTTGGTCACCTGGGGCGGGTCACTCGGAAGTATACCAGAGTCATAGTCTGGTTTCGCTCAAGAAGGCACTCGTGCCGCCTGGGAAATAAAATACTCTGGCCCAAAACTAGGGCCCGTTCGAGGACTTTCCTTGGCGTGCAGCGAACAGAACTCTCGGGAAATCTGTTTCAGCACAGCCTAACTCGGGTCATGAAAAATTTACTCTGCATTCTGGCCTTCAGTGACTCATCTGTAGATTCAGGCTGTTCCCGTGTCTCGAAAATTGGAGCAAAATCAAATGATCCTTAGCCATTAGGACTGTAAGCCAAAATATTAAATGTTTGCATTAAGCCCCTCTCTTTTGTCTGTGCTCCGTCAAGTGCAGGTCTATTTACTGGAGTCCTTTTACATTATTCTTTCCTCGCCACCCAGCCACCACTTGTGACATGCCAAACAGCGGTTCCCTGGTGACTTTGTATAATTTTGTTGTCAGCAGCCGACATATATCTAAATTTAGTGGTAACTCCCAGCGAGTCAGCCGTCTTTTGGAAGCATCCAACTCCTGAGAATACCTTGATATCATCCGCAAAAATCAAAAAATGGTTAACTGGTCCCCGAGCCAATTCATTTTTGAATTACTTTGACAGAAATGAAGGAAGTCTAGGGCCCTGAGGTAACATGTTTGGGGCATCCTCTGATCCTGATTCGTAGCTACCAAATCAAAATGTTAAGATAAATTTCCTGGCTTATCCAGTTATACCTAATTTCGGGAATTTGTGGTCTAGCGGAAAATAGCTTCAGAATCGAAGGCCCCATCAAGGTCTAGTTATTTTTTCATCAAATAACTTATCGTTATCCATAATTCAAGTCCTTTTTCCCAGAAATATCAGGAGAATCGTTAGACAATAACTGTCCTTAACTAAACCGTGCTGCGCGGAATTCTTTAAATTTATTGGTCCCTAATTATCCGCCCTAAGAATTTACACATCACTGACGTTAGGCTTAGCGGCTTGCAGTTCGTAGCCTGATGCCAGGAACCAGTCCTGCGTCAGCACGGGGCAGAACTGATCCAGATGACCAAATGCGCATCCAGAAATCTCCCGATGGTATGCATAGAATGACGTCCACCCGGACGAATTTTGCCTTTCCAGCAACCTTTTCCCGGCAACCTGGTATCGGCCGCAAACAGTGGTGGAAAACAATCATTCCAATCGCACGTCGAAAATGCCTTTATTGGGGGTGTTCCCTGGCGTTATAAGGTACAGAACTATGTAAGTCCAACACGCCGGGAAAACAGAAATGTTTTCCTATTCAGCGAAATCTAATTCCAGAATGCTCAACAGTATTTTGTGTTCAAGAGTCTCAAAAGGTTAGGGATTTTGCACCAGCCAACTCTACACAAAACGTTTCCGCCTTCTAACCACCCACTAGTGTAGACTTTGGCTAGCCCTTTCACCTTACACATCTACTTCTGGAGCTTAGTGCCATTCTCCTAGCTCTTAGCCCAAACATCCGCTGCATTCACCGCCGTCAGCTGCTTTAATAGTTTAATCCGTATAATGATATCCCCTTACTCCGGCCTTTTAGTGTAAACTAATCCATGCCTTTTCGTTACATCTAGTTCCTCTTTGCTTGTTCGTCTGCAATTTTCTTTGCAAGCCTTTGCACCTGCTGCGAAATTACGGATTACTTTTAGGAATAAAGACCAAACCTGCACGCAGTACTCAAAACGGAGCCAAAACGATGCCTTATACAGAGAAATAAAACTTCTAGCTTCCTAAATCAGACCCCGCAGCTTTTTTTCAGCCTGCTTACAATCCACTTAAAACCCGGGACAGCTAGAAACCTGAATTGCATTTATCAAGACCGTTCCTTATTCTCCTGGTACCATCAGTCATTCATAGGCATGAAGGAGCAGGTGAAAATCAATTTCATTTGTCTCCAAGTTCCACTTGATATCTCATTCAGTTGCCTTCTCTAATCCTCCAGTAAATTTGCTTTATTATCAGCAATCAGCATTTTCTCATTCTTTGCAAGAGGAAACATGGGAGTTTTATGATCGATGGCATATCCTTTATTCACAGAGGAAAGAACAATGGCCCCAAAAATGCCACTTGGGGAACACTGCTGCTCATGCTTTTCCGCGCGAGATTCTAGCTAACCCTCTTAACACCAGAGTACTTATCGCCTAGGAAATAATTCTCCTGCTGGTGTTACAATCTAGGCATCCCAAATGTAACGAGCCTGTGCATCCGAAGTTCCTGGTCCACCATTATCAACATCATCCTCGTTCAGCGGTAAACAGCAAGAAGATCCTCACTGACCACTGCCTTCTTCTAAAGATTCATGATCCTGTAAGAGTGACTATCCAAGGGGAACGGGGAAGGGATCTATGAAGACGGAAAAAGATACGAATGCTGAGGTAGCCAACGCACAGAGAAAAGTCCGGTTGTACGAGCGTGCTTTCACAATCATCCTGATTCAACAGAAAATCAAAAAATAAATGCCACAGTTCACGGTTTACTGCTATATCCCTCAATGTCCCAATCCAACTAGTTGACAGGTCTTTCGGACACTAGCAAAGAAGACTTGAAACACCTAATCCACCTACGTTAACTGCTCAATTTCTCAGTCGAGGTTGATGCGTCATTTGTTGACTTTCAAATTGCTTCTTTCATTCCTTCGGAGGAACCGAAAATAGGGCACGGTATAGTGCACGGATGTTCGCTGTGCGCAACACGTAACCCAATCATTGTAGGCCATCATGCTTCATACGCTGAAACTAGGTGATCCCATGACCAACGCCCAACAATGAGTTCCTAACTTCTGCTCACTCCATTCAATTTTGGCCATGCTACTAGGCATCGGTAATGCCAAACCTCCAAGCGATGAACATTTCCGAAGCGCACACTCCAAGCTCTTAACCATAAAAGGGAACTGAGAGCACAGCGGCACAATACACATGACCTAACTTCAGAGAAAAAGCAGGCCGACATCATAAGTGCTTCGGAACAGCGTAAACCGTCCAAGCCGATGAAGTACGCTAGCAGCTATCATCGTTAGGCACAAGACTGACGATGTGTGAAACGGTCGAAATACGTCAGTTCCCATAGTGAAGTATCATTTTCGGACTACTATGGTCAAATCCAGTAAAAATACTTCAGACCTTGAAGATGCAAAGCATATGCCGAATTGAAAGTCTGTCTACTACGCATTTTGCATGGTTCGCGGATACCAAGGCGCACACAGCTTCACCTGCGCGATATAGATCACGTGTTTTATCACCATTTCCTAGTTCGGCTGCTACCACATTGAGACCTCCTGATGCGTCTTCGATCACCTCGAACATGATTAAGTTTAGCAAGAATGGAGAGACGGGACAATCTCGTCAAACGCCGCTAGTTGCTTTGAATGAACGTAACTGTGTACTGTGTACCCTCACGCGACCACAGGCATGCAAGCATAACACTCGAATCAGGTACACAAAATTTGCTGGCAAACAACTCAGGTGGAGCGCACTGAATAGCGCCGTCCAGTCAGCATAGTGGAGCAGACCTCTGAAGTCTTGAAGGAATACAATCTTTGGGCGGCCGTGTCTGTGGCGCGTTTGCAGCAGTTGATTCCAGCTCTACGAAGGCAAAATCTAGCCTGCCGTCCTCGGATATTGCTGCTGCAAACCGGTGTCAAAATGTGCAGCTTTATCGAAGATAGGACATAAGTAAATATTAAAATTAAACTAATACCAAAATGGTTGTCATAGTCACTCACTGTGCCATTAATGAAGATGGATGCATTCGTTATTTCAAGCCCCGATGGCAGAGTGCACTCCTCATTCCAGATAGTACGATGCAAGGAGGTACGAGGTTCCACCAAGGCCTCTTCAGACGGTTTGAAAATCGAAGAAGCCCGTCAGGAACGGCTGCTTTTTCCTACTTGGGAGTAAACATTAGACTATAATCCCACTTCCGTTTGGGAGTCAAGAGACACCTCCTCATTATTCGTTGCTGCAGACGTCGGCCAAAATAGGCTAGGGTGCAGCAAGCTAAACTGACCCTGGAAGTACTCGGCCCAACGGTCCAGGCTTTGTTGTTCACGACGGATGAACGCACCAGTTCCATCGTACATTACTTCACTAGCCGAAGTAGGCCCCCACCGGTGTCACGTATAAACTTAAATAATTTTTGACTGTTACATGAAACGGCCAGTATCCTCATTTCTTCTGATTCTTTACCCCCCAGATTATTTCATATTCAGCTGTCTTTATAATCCCCGGTTTACTTCTTTTACTTCTGACCCGAAACATGCCTTTATTCTCGGGCCTCACCAGTTCAAGTAATTTAGTTGGTGCCTCTTATGGGATAGTCAAAATGAAATCACCCTCCCAGCATCCTCTAAAGCTGGGTTCGCCGAGTCCTTGCTCCTCCCACATGACCTCCAGTCCCACCTTGGTTAGCTCTGATTTCTCCATTCTTCCAAAAGAAGAGGTATACGTTAAACATCAAGCTGATTGCCTTAGCCTTACAAACCAGCTTTTTCTCCTCAGCTGCACCGCTAAGCTCCTGATCAGTCAAAAACCCACCAGATGAATGGTGCCCCATCCACCGCCATAATCAGATCATTGCTTTTTCTTTGTCGCGCTGCTTCTTATAATCATCATCACAGCTATAAATGTTGCTACAGTTGGCAGGCTGAGACCTATTCAGTCGGTGAAAATGGACTCAACCCTACTCCAGTGCTGGTGATGTCGCCGAGCTGTCGCTACTCTCTCCCATTATTTTGCATTTTATCCAGGCTTATGCATAATCGTACTGAAGCCCTGTTTCGACATTTATTACCTGCGTCATTATCGCAAAGAATTCCAGCATCAACGAGCTTTTGGCCGCTTTGCCGTGCACCGGTTTATCACTCAAACAGCGCAAACATGGTTTTGGCGCTCAAATATGCCACTAATACACTCTACAAGCAATTCGCTCTCTTCTCACAAACGTAGCAGTTCACGCTTTAAGTCTTTCATATCAGCCTTTGTGCCGTGCTTTGCAAGGAGACACCGAATCGGCGGTGGCCATACTGATAATGTCCTGGCCTTTGGACGTGAAGGTCGCGGGATGAAATCCCCTCAACTCCGGCCAACGTCCCCACTTGGCAGCCCATGGTTAGCCGTTGCCCACTTCCGGAAAAAGGAAGCAAAAATGAAAGATGAAAAGAAACATGGATTAACGCACCGATTTTATCAGCATCAACAGATTTTCGCCATTCTTACTGATCTCATCCCCTGGTTTTGACATGCATTTTAATTAACTAACAGCAAATTAGAGAAAAAATGGTAATAGAAATTTATTTAAATTCCAGTCAAGCATTCTTTTTCTACATATTATTCCACCATCAACTCCGCCGTTCACACTGCATTATCCTCTCTGTCACCAACTGCTATCCGTTGCGCTATCACAACATTCTCTGATATATTTTTGACCTGAAAGATATTATGACTCAAACCAAACAACTGCCTCGAAGATTATCTTTAGAACATTCTATGGTAGTTCATTAGGACTAGGTAAAGCATGTACCTTTACATTAGCACTTGCACGTTTTCGTTTCTGCCCTTAAGTAGCTGCCAAAACAGCAGAGTCTATTCCCCTAAGTTTCCAAACTCGCTTGAAGATTTGTTTCACCCGATCCCAAATGGTGAATGAATTGATTGCGAAAGCATTCATACATTATTCTACCATTATTCAATTCCTCATAATGCTCAGTTTGCTACCGCTGGTGTAGATCGGTCCCGGCACCAAAAGAATAACGCTGGCCCAAGACAAAAATGTAGGCCGACGGACTGCAAAATTTAATTTCCTGCGCCGTGAGCGGCATTGTTTATGGTTGTTCACTTTCAATTCCATCACATCACCCCAATGCCTTTGTCTTCAAAATTGCACTGCTTACTAACTCAGTGATGATTTTAACTCTGTTGAGTCTATTGCAATCTTTGATCACGAAACCTGCGTGCTTCTCGGCAAACTTCGATAATTATGCAACTGACAGTTGGCCTGCCTACTTATCTTTCCACTTCTATGCTCCCGCACTACTTAACACCACAACGTTCTTATTTTGGAAGCTACCAAACGTTTATAGTATCTCATAGCACTTTCAGACTTTCTCGACTTTTGACAACCCCTGCCATGCCTCCCGCACTTACGCCGCCCAACTTCTTGTCCAGGCTTTCCCTCCCCACAGATCTGTTACTAGCCAATCTGGGAATGAATCCACTTTTGGTGGTGGCGCCCTATCTTCACAAATCCTACTGCGAAAGCGGTACACTCAGGACTTTACCTTCTTTGGTTCCAACCAATACCGATAGATATGGATGAAATTCACTTCATTTCGCCCGTCCAAGCACTCCGCAAACTTACTTATCTAAACCAGCCAACTGTGACGACCCAAGCTAGGAACACTGACGTTATGATTACGCAGGTGATCGCCGTCTTATCGATGCCTTCTCCTACCAATAACCTTATCCTCATCCCAGATGCTTCTTGAAGCGCTTCCTCGTCCTTCTGACGAACAAGAGAACGGCGCACAGCCTAAAGCAGTCCAATTCCGCGGGAAGCGCATGCCACTCAAATATCTAACTAACCTAACAACCCGACACATCAATATCCACCCTGCTAACCCAAAAGGCCAACCTGCCCGTACACCTAGGCTGCCTGGCACCCTCGGCAAGTTTTATTCGAGTAAGACTTCCAAGCATGAGCTTTGCCAAGCTGGAGGACCCGCAAACGCACGGCGGCCAACTAACCGCCATTTACAGTCAGGAAGTGAATAGCCCACTGTACTCATGCATCCACCGTCCACGGGGAATAAAGCTGCTAAATTTCAATAGGATACCAATGCCCCTCCACATTTAGAGCCCGCCGCTTATTCCTACCTTTACCCCTCCACTAGACATCTCTAGTTAGATGCATTCCTATGACTCCAATGCAGGTATTCTAAGCTTGTTCACTAAAATCTTCACCAAAACTACCATTTCCTTCATGACTCCGCACGAGTTGCCCCATTCTCACACAAGGCTATCGGGCAAATTTTGCATTTCGCCCTTTTGATCCACGATTCAGTACATGGCAGGGCATGGGAACATTTCGACCTCGCTTCATGTCGAAGATACAAAACTTTTGCCAACAACCTTATGAAAATCGTGATGTTAGTTTGATCTCGATACAGCCACGTGGGATCAAGGTGTACTCTTGAATAACGTTCCATTTAGTTTACCGATGGACTGTAGCTCTGTATTCGTCTTGTCAGTGTTCGCTGAACATTCCCAGTAGCCAATCTGTTGCTATTTTGCATATCCTAACAATTGATTGAGCCGCTAGTCGGCATAGTCTTGCATGGGTTCTGCATATTATCAGATTGCTTCCAAGAGTTTCAGACGTCCTCTCCACCAAGTCAATTAGTCAGCTGGCCTTTGCAAATTGAATAACGGATTTGTTGAGGAGCATAACATGCAGGATTAATGCATCGCCAGCTCTGTGACCGTGTAGTGAGAGTGAATGGCTTCTTGGTTAATTTCAAATATTCCTATGGGGATATGGCATTTGTGCGCAAGTAAGTTACATTTGTGTGCGGAGAGTTGCATCGACCAAATTGTGCGACATGAACTGGGGGACAGTTAATCACTTTTTATGGTGTATAAGTGGGTGTTGAGATTAGGGGAGAAAGCATACAGTTACCTGTCATCTGCCTAATAATATGCAGACTGTAATTGGTGTAAGGCGTAGAATGTAAGGGACAAGTGTGCCCCCCCAACCAACCGCACCAGTAATCGGAAGAGGCCTGGGTAGAGTTTCATATGCATTCACTAACAGGATTCAAAAGTTCAAATAAGAGGAGATCCAAGAAAGCAAAAGGCTTGTGATGCCACAGCTTTTGACCGAAACTAGGGGCTTACAATTCGGCAATGGAACAAAATCCCCCATCACATCTAGGGTCACGATCACGGACCCCCATCTTAGGCAGCGTTTGCCAATACCTTTAAGAAATTATTCATAGGGGTGTGGGACATGATTCATTTTGAGGGAATTCACGTTGGCTGGCGCCAGTTTGATCGCGATCTAATATTGAGTGATAGAGCTGAGGCATGACTGATTGGCCGGTAATTAGATAGTCCTTAGTTTGAACCGTTTTTGTCAATTGGGAAACTGATTTAAGTTTCCATTGACGAGAGAATGTGCCACTGGTCAGGAAGTGGTTAAACAAATTGGGAAAATGCACTACGATGTCTGTGCCCCCGAATTTCAAAGGGGCCGCGGGAAGATCGTTTGGTCCAGCGTAGAAGAGCGTTCCTGCTTTGGACAGTTGTGGTTTACTATCAACTGCGTGGAATGTGAATCATAAGGGATGCGGAGGAGATTGGTGCAAGAATTGTCATATAAGAAGCCAAATGCTCACTGATCACCTTTAATATTATTTGAGGGGCATTTGAGAATGTTGCTAAATATGACAGATGGGATAAGTAAACGAAGTACAGCGTTGCTTGTTTTCAATAGTTTGGCTAACGCTCCAGTTCTGATGACACAGTGGAACGCATGAATTTCCCCGGTATTTTAGAGGGAACCCATTTTGGAGGTGACCTCATTAGGCAAACGATTCGTCCACAATTTCAGAGTAGACAATTTCGTTTGTTTGAATCCGGTTTGCTTGGATAATATTTTGCTTTTAATGCAGTTAAGGTGCCAAATCTTTTGGGCTAGTGTTGCACTAATGTGGGGTAATTGAACTACGGCAGTGACCTAGAAATTTTTCAAATTGGTTGGCGGCCAGTTCGGGATTTGCCAATAGGACGAACGCGTTCCAATTTGGGCAACAAGTTATAGAGAGAAGACGGTCTTACAAGGCCCTGTAATGTTTTTCATGGAAGCTGAGGAGGAGACAACGGACGGCGAAACTGAAAAGTTGCAATTAGTCCTAGAGTATTCACATTCCAGCGGCTTGTTTTTTGTGGACCTAAGCACCTGGGTTATGCCAGTTGTAAAGATACTATCAGGAATACAGTTGACATCGTGGATAACATAATATGGGGTGTCCACCCACTCAGTCATGCGCTGAAAGAAAACGCAAGAGGTATTTTAGGGTAGCGGAAGAAGACAACAAATATTAGGCTCATTGAAGTCGCTTGCTTTGGGCCCCAGATCTTGAAGGTCGGTAGCAATGTTAAATGCACAAATTAGCGATAAAGACCCCGAAAAATGCGTACAAAAGAGCGGTCGTTAAGAATGGCTAGTAAATCCCTATCCTGACTACCACAGTCAGCAAGTCGAGATCTTGCTGTTCGACAAAGGCAAAGTGATTTTACCTTGATGCCGTGAGGGTACTGTTACTTATACGAGACAGTCTCCCCAGCACTTGTTTTCTTTTTCAACAGCATTGTAGCAAATTATAGCGAAGCCCCCCGGGGGATATCATTGGTTAGCCATGTGTCAGTGATGAGAATCGAATCATAGCTGCGCCGGTTGCTTTAACTACAGGAAACTATAATTGATTTAAGCATTGGTTGCTCGTTATGGTGTGGTATAAGCCATAGAGCCACAGCCTTGTGTAACTGAAACGCATGAATGTTGTGGCCTTGGAGCACGCGTACCGGGCGCAGCAGCAGGCAATCATTTCGTTTTCCAGTGATTGACTTCATCAAAAACATATGTAAAGTGGCGCCTTTTTCAACTAAGGAAGCCTTCAGTGTGAATGCAGCTTTCGTAAAAGGGGAAAAAGGATCGCACTGTTTTTGATGAATCGATTTTCCAGTCATGGAATTTCTAGCTTTCTGCACTGCGAAAAAAGTGCCATATCTGAAAGGGGATCTATCCTGGAGGCAATCATAAAGTGCGGAATCCGGAAACACGCACAACGTCATGTCATCAGAGAGCAACCCGCAAGTCGAACAGACCAGTTGCAGTTAAGGTGGGCAGCAGCAGAAACGAAGTTTAGGAGGACGCAATAAGCTTCAGCATCCTTGGAAGTTGCCAAATGAAATTGCGTTATTCGAGCGGCCGTCGACCTTTGTAATAATTAATGTGTACAACAGTTTCTTTGAATAGGTTACCAGTTGAAGTCAGTTTATAGGATCCGGGTACGAAAACACTACCCAGAGATTCCTTATGGCTGCTCACCTATCATTTACAGCCTAGCTGTGGTCCGTAATTCTGGTCCTAACCCAGTGTCTTTACATATCATTAGCACTGACGGCGATGCTACTGTTGAGAGAAGGCAGCTGAACGTGAACCAAATCGCAAAAGGGTATGCAAATCAACTGCTTTCTAGCCCGTTTTTGTGCCCTTTAACCGTCGTGGTCATAAGGTCATAATGGCCAAGCAGGACCTAGAAGAGTGACTCTGGGTAGACCACGGAGGCTGGTTGGAAAAGTGCTCTAATGTGTAGCGGTCTCTGGGGGTAAAGTTTGAATGCATCCGCCAAATATTTAACCGCCTTTATGCCTGCCTCGACAAACAAATAATACACTGTTGGTTTTGCCGTCTCGAGAATTTCTTTTCTGCTTGCGTGCTCGGATTGCACTGAAACTAGATAGGGCTTTTAGTAATTGTTATTGCACTTGCTTCAGATCTGTTGGTAACTTCTCCTGTGTAATCCTCCCCCTGAGGTTACATATGTTGAACCTAACACTACTCTCACGGTTGATTTTAGTGCGTGACTAAGTTTGCACCGAGGTGATCGGGGTTAATCGGCCACCCTGATGCAAAGGCTACCCAGAAAATGAAAATTGGCCGGTGATTTATGAACCGTCGGCTGCAGACAACAGACTGCCTGGAGAGAGGGAAATATCTCAAGTGCACGAGGGCCGTTGGTTGCGATGCTCAACTACTGTTTCGGTGAATCTCATTGATCTCAACCCTGGCTAAGCTTTAGCTAAACAAGTCAGCCCATTAGTTAGTCTATATACTATCCCCCAACTAGACCCATCTTCCAACAGGCACCTACCCAGAAGAATATGGTGTACATCGATACATTTCCCGAACATCTGAAATTCATGAAAAAACATTATTCCGGCGAGATTCAGTGGTTGTCCTAAAAAGTGAGTTTTTTAAAATTCTGTCATACCTAACCTGCGGGCAATCCAAATTAATCCAGTCATGTTCTCCTAATACTGCGAGGATAAGCGATTATCAACCATTAAAATATCGTCTTTTTTCGCCTTGGATAGGGATGATTCGGGGTCCTTTAACGCCACGGACATTAACGCTGCTGTGCGCGTTCAACCCATGATCAATTACAGGGTGCCAGGCCTGAAACTAGTAAATGCCACTCTAGCCTAAAGTATGCAAGAAGATACCCAAACCGATGCAAGACCAATAAGGGAGATGCAACTATTCATGCAAATGAACCTCTCCACCTTGACGAAATCCTCTTCTCCAGGGGCGAGGTTTGGCCTCAGGCCGACCAAGTTCTACAACAGCATTGTACATTGTAAAGGGACAAAGGGCTTCCCGAAAGCACAGCCACCAGGGTGGTGGACAAATGTTTGCAATCTAATTATTCGGGATCGCCCAACATTATACTTGGCGTGGCTGCCAAAAATCAGTCCATACGCTGGACTTCAATGGCTCGTTCGTGCAGGCGATTAAACAATTTTAGGTTGCATCAAGACAAACCTCCCAAACTCAGGGTAATCCATGATTACACCAGATGTCGTAAACTGCTGGAAGCCATTGAGCACGACGACCAGAAAGAAAAAGTAGACGCATTGGGGGATAACCTTAATGCAAGCAAAGTCACAGTCACCAGGGGCGAGTTTAGCACCGGTGATCTGATATCGAATAATAAAGAAGGTAAGGACAAAAAATGTCCAGTCACTGCCCGTGTGTATCTGCTAAGTTTATTCCTCTCGACTGGCAGGTGCCCTTGACTAATGATCGGCTCAGCTTCCTGTTATTATTAGCTACCTCGGTACAACGGAGCCCGCAGGATGCCGGCATTCCTCTAACTTTGGAGCAGTGTGGCAAGCCAATCCCCTCCAACAAGCAATACAGGCTGTTCTTTACGGAGGTTCGCGCGGATAAAACCCTTCCAATAGAACCAATGGCATTGTGTTTGCAACCATGCACTTACGTTAATGGCCACTGGTTTTAATCCGCCGCTTACGCAACCAAGAGATTCATCTCAACCTTTGCGAAACTTTGCTGCTTACTTGACGATTCCTGCAGACGATGCGGAACCGGTTGAAACCCTTTCAGTTATTGCCATCGATTGTCAGCCACCTGGTTTATCTGCTTCTAACGGCTTTAGTAGTCACCGTCCGTGCCACCAAACTCAGGCAACTCATTGCTTTACCCAAGAAAAATTCTGCTGTTCGGATTTACCACCAGGTGACCTTTGTACAAGAAGACAATAGTACCAGCGGTCGGCTGTTGAGAGTTTCCATGGCCTCCAAAATTCAAGGCCCTGAAACATCATCAACACAGGTATGCTCTACTGTCAGCACTGCAACCAATACTTCAACTGATTGGAGCATAGGCTTCCAAACCCGACTTATGTGACTAAAAGAGGGTGGGCTTATGTGCCAGTGGAATTCCCTTGCCAACAAGCGGATCGCCAATTTATTTTGGTCTGTGTTGGTTGCTGAAACTTTTGGTGTCACGTTCGCCACATGTTTATTTTAAGGGGATGCCCCGTCCTAAAAACATAATGAGTCTTTTGGCATACGAATAAGTATTCAATCTAAACGGAAGCCAAAGACTAAAGTTGATGGTTTGTAAACAATTTAACAGATAACCTTAAATTATCTTTCACTTCCTCCATTGACGAACAAAGATGGTGCTAAAATAATGTACACCTAAAGCGAAGAAATTACAACACGCTTTCCGAGTAAAACGTAGGGATTGGTGCCATTAACCGTTGAAAGACGGGCACGGCCTTCGTGCGGCACGTTGCACATTTCCCTAACACACTTCTGGCAGCAGTATCGTTTTCCACCATTCTTTTCTACTATCTGTTGACTGAAGGGTGTAAAGTTCCGCATGACCCTACTTATTTCGAAAGTTTATGATTAACAGGACTACTAGCAGATGAGGGTAAGCTTGGTCATCCAATCCTTGGGACTGAAATGGTCACCTGTCTATGCCACCGACTGCCGCGCCGTCAATGACCATCGGACAGAGCTTCCGTTGGGAGTTCTGTTGATTACATACTATGGCCCGCAAAATACCGCTGAAAATAACAGGAGTCATGTTCAGCACAGAGTTTCACGTTTAGGTACAGGAATAATGCTTACCGTAGGGGCGGAATCCTATGAGAAGACGGCTGAAAATTCAACATATGGCCAGATTTTTCAAAATCCTTTGAATTCATATGGCGTTTAAGAATGTTAATCAGCGACAAAGAAGTCAAAGAAAGTTATGGGTGACCAGTGAAAACTCACCAAACTTCACCAAAGCGGCTGGAGGAAAGAACGGAGGAGGACGGTGGACAAGTAGCTTCAAAATAAGTACGAAATCAAGAGGACCCGCAGTGTACAGTGGTTTTTCAAACAACTAAACAGCGAATCCTCTTTTTTAAGTGTACGGAAAAACAGAAAGGCTACGTATAATCATAGTAAATCATTAGCTGAGGATGTAAAGACAAAAAATGTTATAAAATTTGGCAAGGAAAATGAATGGGAGCATCCATTAATTTAGGTAGAATATCCAACTCCACTGTAAATTGGGGAGTGATCTTCTCGCTCCCTCTGATTTGGACTTAAAATGTTGGCACGTCTTGATGAAGAATCAGAGAAGATATCCGAAGTTATGAGGACATTTGGGAGGCGGGATTGAAGTGGGTGTTTTCGTAGATATACACTGCTCATGCGACGGACGTGTTATTCATTGCTAGGCACGTCTAACGTTCAAGCTGTTTAGTTGGAAAGATTTGTCTAATCACAGCAGTTTGCTCTGCGGGATAACATTAATTCCTAATGGACTTGTAGCAGCGAGAGTCAGTTGTCATGGGCGAATAATGGGAGCTAACGACATCATTCTTTTTCGGGACGGTCTGGGAAATAGTTCAAGTTTCTTTGACCTGTGTAGTGTGTGCGTTACTTGGACCAATTTGTTTTTTATATTCAGAAACTTGCAAGATGGCAGCTTTGTACGAAAATTTGGATCAGTGTAGTAAAAGCAATGCTTACGCCGTTTCCCGGAATGGAAAAGTGTGAAATTAGTAGTCTGGAGGTGTTACTGGAAAGGTTTATGGAGAGTGCTTTAAAAAAACGGAAAAAGCGATATAGAACGGAAACAGTGAGTTGTGAGCTTGTGCCGAACTAAGCAAATTACAAAGATAAAACATATGCATTTGGGTAGCAGTCGGTGATGGAGAGTGAAAGAATTGAGTGCGCCACCAAAGCGATTGGTGAGTAACTAAACCTACTCATGAACTCGGGCCTGCGAACGAAAGGATGACCAGGAGAACAGAATTATAGTTGACCCAAAAAATCTAGTGACCTTATGTTCATATTTTGAATTATTTATTGATATTTCAATGTAAACATGCACCTAGATGCGTGAAAAATATAGCTATGCTAGCAAATATATTGGTTTGAATGCACATATAGAAAGGCACATAATGCTATTTTAGAAAATTTGGCTGTGACAATTGGATAGGATGATGAAAATGCCGACACAGCTCGTAGAGAGGAGAGAGTTAGCCACGGATGATTCAAAGGTGAATTTGAGATAATTAGGGTTTAGGCGACTGAGGTTTCTCATAAAACTCAAAAAGGTGACTCTAGTTAAATTTGGGATGTATGCTGATTACCTTAGCATAGCACAAATGCTGCTTAAATATCCCTATATAACGACTCATCAGGAAATAAGCTTTAGTAACTTTTATTTCACTTTTGGCAGGTATTCAGTCAGGAGAAAGAAGCGCTACAGTTTGTGGAAGCTTGTTTTAAAAAGAGCAGCACATTTAGTGAAAAAATTTGATCCTGATGAAATCGTGAAAATTTGGACAGAAACTATGCATTCGTTGCTTTGAACAGCGTGGTTGAAACTGGATTTCATTTGGGGGGCACGATTGCAGGTTGGTCTGCTAATTAGACCTTGCGGAAAAGGGTGTTAATCTTCACCTGGCGAATCCACATCTGGTCCGGATGTGGAGATTCACAGGGCTGAGACATGTGTACAGAAGGTTAGCCCAGTAAAGGTTTACTAAACAATCTCTGAAGATTTTCATTCCCATACCTCTGGCAGCTCTGTACTGACAGCGGTCCACCCCTAAAGAATAATGTACATTGTTAGTTCATTGGCAAAGGATGCGGAATGATAAGAAAAAGAGTGACGCGTGTTAGAGTATGCAATAAACCAGTATTCCAATAATCGCCTTGTGTGGGCTCTAAGAGTTACTGGCTGGCTTACATATGTAAGGACGCCTCTAGGGATTACACATCCTAACGCGGCAGCTTACTTTGCTACGGCGGGTTTTAACTAAGTAATAATCCCATGTCCACATGAAGCAAACACCGTGTTTTCATCCCGATTCCCACCTAGCTGGTGTTTCAAATTCTAGGGCCATAAGGCATGCCGCCACTTGCTGATTTCTCATGCAGCATGCGCAGTGCCTTCGTTCCGATCGGCCTTTTGCGTCACGATGTTCCTTGCTTAGCATTACGTTGATTCCGCCACAGTGTTTGGAACTGTCTCAAAAATCTCAATCGCGACGACAATAATACAATGAATTAAGCCACCCAAATAGATAAGATACTGATTACCCAAATGGTAATATGAAGTCCTAAGGTAGGATTGGTTGCAAGTTATGTTGCCGATGGTGCAATGCACGGAGACGCCAGTATGGCTTGATGCTATTTTGCATATAGCGAGATGGCCTGTGTACAATACGATATACATGGGAAGCACAAACACCTAATGATTTAACCCACAATTTCATTTCCTAATAATTCAGACCGGAGCGGTGTAGTAAAGATCGAGGGGCTAAGAAACCGTTCTTAGGTAACGTTCAGCCTATTTCCCACAAGACTTTGTAAAGACAGGAATCTTTGATATCTTTGAAAATACACACTAGAAAACGGGGACGAAGAAGGCCGTTGAGCGTCAAGCGGAAACGCGTGGGGGGTGCAGGAAGCAAACCATTTCCTAAGATTCTGGGACCAGGAATTAAGGGAGGCGTGACCACTCCCCAAGGTCATAGTCGAAAACTGCAGTCTGTGAAGAGACAAACAGAGAAGGGAGCGTTGACTGACACTGGAATAATTACCGTTTGGGGTGGGGCTTCAGACGACATTTGCGAGGCTGGGAGGACATGCAAAGCTGACAGAAAATTTGCCAAACCACAGGCAGTCGGTCAGCCAGCAACTAAAATGTTTGAAAAGCATGGCTGAGACTGCAACAGATAGAAGCAGGAATACGGTTATTCGCGGCACACCAGAGTTCAAAGTAAAAGCCTACAACAATTCCATTATTCTTGTAGCGCTACGTTCTTGGACGGCTAACAGGAATGTGACCTCACTGGGGTTTCTCATCACAGAAGTTGCTTATAATAGTAGTAGTAGTAGTAGTAGTAGTAGTAATAGTAATGTATATTTCTCGATTTTTGCGGTTCATGCGCAAGGCAAGAACAAGTTTTATGTAGAAGGTGCGCAAGAAATACGAACAGTAGAAATTGAAGGGAGAGAGGTGGGAGCGACCTTAAGTAATTTGAAAGGTTTGTTTGTTTTTGTATATTTCTTGACATGCGCGAGTCATGCGCAAGGCAAGATCAAAATTGGGCAAAGAAGGCACAGTGCAGACACGGAAAACAGAACCCAAACATACAACGCAATATGGTTTCGCTCACAAGATCATAACAGGCAACGTGATTTCCTGAACAAAAGGTTGCAAATCAAAGCTAGATAATGGTTCACGAAGACTTTCCCTGGCTTATTACCAGTCCTGCGCTGCGAGTATTGCTACGTTTGAGTGCAACAAAGGTGCGCATCGCGGGCGCAAATTATGGCTGGAGGGCAATTGCTGTCGCCGCCAGCTGGCCGGGATCCTTGAAAATCAAGAGGGTTATACGGTGGAGATAGGGATCAATATGTATATGATAACGGAATGGAGATGAGTGAAAACCGGACTGGATATCATAAGAGACAGTATAGGACGCGAAAAATCTGAAAGCACAGTACGATAAGCAAGGAAAGCGGCGACAAGGGATGGGAATTGTGCGATCGTAATGCTAATACTCCAGACTTGTTTTGAGCAATTTAGAGTTCGTAAATTTCAACTTGCTCTTGAGATAAAGGTGACGTTGGAAAAAAAGGAGAACCGGAGCCAAATGAGGCGACATCTTGTGGACTCGTGTGAAGAACTTTTACCAGGAGCATCGGTCCATAGCCAAATTTCGCAGACCACAAAAGAGGTTGATGAGAAATGACGGTCCTTAGCTGTTTTCCGATGTAAAATGCATTGGTAACGTCAGTTTATATCAGATGCCCATAAAAATGCTGTCCATTCGTGAGTCCGTTTTGTATGGTTTTGGCAGAAGAATTTTGGGAAGGAGCAAGAGGAAGCCAGCACAAAGTGGTGCACATGAACTTATGGGCTACAGTGCTGTTTACCACAACAGTGATAATGGGTGGGGCTGCCCGAGTGCTGGCTAACCAACCTGAATGACACCGTTTGAGGGTAAATTCAGGTGGTGTAATCCGCCAACCTAGTTGCACTCGCACACCGCTGCAGCCGAACTGCCGGCCTGATGTGCGCCGGCCAAAGCGGTGGATATGACCGCGCCCCGCACTATTGTGGTAACGCCGGTGTACTCGTGGTGTGGTGGAAGGAATTCAAGCATGGTACGTTAAGGGGATATCGTCTTTCCAGGATCGGATAATCGCCAAAGCATGGGGTAAGTGTTTCCATCCAAGCAGAACTAAAAGGCCTGGACGCGAGAAAAAGACGGACGGCAGTCTGGCTTAGCTGACAGTTGCAGATTACGAAGCGATCAATCTTATGAGCAGCCCAGGGAAGGAAATTACTAGTTCGCATAGTGCAATTCAAAATATATGGACGGTGGGTGACTAATCCGGGTTTTCTTTTTATATAAGTATATATATGTATTTAAATAGGTGGGCTGGCTAACCTAGTGTGTGGATCGTCTGCGCTATGAGTAAACAGAATGAACCGGTTTTGGTAGAATCGTCTACGCTATGAGTAAGGAGAGTGAGCCGGTATCTCATAGGACGGACGAGGAATAACTGCTGCTGATATAAATAATGATCGAACTACAAAGAAAGATGCACTAGGGATTGACTAAATTCCACTTGGAAATCAAGGATTATATGTCGCTCTAGGTTGCCGTGCCTTTTGAAACAAGAAATGGTCGGGGCCAGTGGGTATGGTAGATGTGAATGGTCACTATGGAGACAGAAGATACCACACAGGACTATATTGGCGGCGATAGTTTGAAGTCTGAATTGGCCAAAATGGATAGATATCGATGAGGTACGATAAAGAAAGAATCCAAGACGTTTGCCTTATTTCGTCTGGAGGATATCGTTTGGGTTCGTCAGAAACAAGGTGGTTTCTACAAGCCAGTCATTTGCATTAAGAGAAGAGCTAATGAAAGGTAAGCGTAAGGGTGACAGTGAATGTTGTTTTAGAAGACGGTTGCTGGTTATGGGTGCCACACCGTGTTGGCGACGGTGTTGGAATTAGTGCGGTGAGTGAGTGAGAGAGAGCTATGGGTGAGCCACCCTACGCGCAGTTAACCATAAGGTTTATGCATACGAAGTCAGACTGTTGAGCGATAGGTACAATTTTTTCAGGCGAAGGAACGGCGAGATGCATGCGACGTGGAACTGCACGTAGTTAAATAGCATGCGCTGGTGTCGGAGCTCTGTTTGAAGTGGAGGGGCCCAGGTTGATTCCTATATGACATGAGTAGGATTTACTTTCCTTTCTCACGTGACATGATTGGGGAGATTTACTTTCCCTTCCGCAATGAACGAAAAGGTAACATCAATGCGTTTTTCAGAAGCCAAATCCAGTTTCATATACTCAATTCTCAAGCAAGTATGGGTAATACAGATTACTGAGAATTGGTACAGTAACTATTCTACGCACTTCGTTTTTAAATGCAATAGATAATGGTGACAGAATGCGCAGCTGATGGGGAGTTTAATCCATAATGACGAATATCTAACAATAAGGAAGTTGGCTGTAACGGAAGTCTTTAGAACAGGGTGAGTTATAATAGAATCCGCATGTCGGAGAGAGGACGGCAGTGGGTTTCTAACACGGGGTGCAGAGACGCATTTTTCCCCTGTGATAATATTGTCAAAGAGTACCAGGTTTACTCTTATGCGTCGGGGCCACAAGGGATCTAATTTCAGCAAATCACAGCGTTCCATGTAATTTAGACTTTTAGAATAGCCAATTAACTGCTTGGTAAATGCACGCTGGACGTTTTCAATCGCCGCTCTGTCGCAGTGCCTCATGTTAGAGCAAACTAGATAGCAATACTCTGGAATGGGTTTGACGTAGGCCCTAAAAAGATGTAGTTTGCTTTCGTTCAACTCTAGAGTTCAGTGTAAAAGCCCAACTAATTTATTCGCTTTTGCCACTTGTGCGAGAAAATGCTCCGAGAAGTTTAATGTGCAGGAATAATTCAGGCCCAGGTTACGAACTTGGCAATTAACGGGGATGGTTTGGGTACCAAGCTTGAATTCTCTTAGGGGTATAACGCGTCTGTACTCCATGACACTGCTTTTTTCAGCGGAAAATTTCATCATCCAATCGTTTGCCCAGGAGTTGAGTGACACTAAGTCTTGCGATATGTTACTTATGGCGGACTTCAAAGCTTCAGGTCGAAAGGTGAACACAATTTTGATATCGTCTACGAAGAAAAACGGGGTGCCGTTTCGAATAACATTGGAGACATCATTAACGTACAACAGGAAGACCAGGGGACCATGACGCTGCCTTAGATCACACCGCTAAACACCACTCTGGGTTCAGATATTAAGCCATTTACTTGCACTATCTGCTTTCTAAATGACAAATAAGATGAAAAGCACGACAGCATTGGATCAACAATACCGTAGGATGCCATTTTACTTGGCAACTCAGGGTGGGATACCCTGTCGAAAGCTTTCTTCATGCCTTAAAAGATTACTATAACTTATCTCCCCCGGTACTCAGGGCCCCGTTGATAGTGTTCTGGCAGTCAGTCATGCAAGTAGCGCAGGATTTCTTACAAAGGAAGCCATGCTGGCCATGGTTAATAAGTTTATGTTCCTGAAGGCAAGCCATAAGACTATTCTTAATCAGGCGCTCCATGATCCTGCAAACTATAGGGGTGTGGTTTATTGGGCGATAGTTTGCGGGGTCATAGCATGTGCCCTTTTTGTGAGCGGGTATAATCACAGAGGCCTTCCACTCTGCCGGGAAGGTGCGGCACCGAATGGATAAGTTGAAGACGTTTGCTAATAAAATTGGGATATCGCTCTCGCCTAATGCGAACGCAGCCTGAGGCAATGAATCAGGTCCAGAGTTGTTGCCGATTTTGGTTTTTACCAACATCTGGCCTACGTCCTTCGGAAGCAACCTTAAATTGTGCTTAGCATGGTATCTTGGCACAAAGTAGCTGGTATAGATTCTCTGACGCAAATAAGGCAGCCACCTCCACGGTGGGCTTCACGGCTTTCCCTGAAGGATTTATAGCCGGAAATTATTATGGCGTTGTCCGAAGTGTGGTTATTGAGCCACGTCTCGGTGATAGGCACAAAATGAAAGTTCGACGAGAGTGTGAGAAGACGATTATACTTATTTTTCTTTAACATGGAGCGTGCATTTAACAATAGTAGCGAAACGTTTCTTGAACGGACCTTTCCGCTGATTGGTGTCATGGTTAATGAAGCTCGGTTTCTCGTTTGTTGACCAACAACCAATTTTGTTTTATTTGGGGCTTCATTTATCTGGAGGAGTGTTGCATCATTTGGACGGGGAATCGTCGGCCCAGGGCAACATGACTGGAAGCGAACGGTAGATGACCTGTCAAGCGAGCTTGGCATGACTTCTGGTGGGCTGTTCACTCGTGGGCCGGGAGAATGTAATCTATCCACGTTGCATTCAGTCGCACGGGACATTCCCGACGTGGTCATGTTTTCCATTGCACATTCAGTTACGTAGGGAGAGTAGTGTGGGTCATTTGCGTGGGAGGTAGGGCAGGAGGGGGGTAGCTTAGGGAGAAAAGGCACAGACTAGTGAAATAGGGGACTTGTTAGGGTATATGGGGGATACCGGTAATCAGGGGGAGCCGGTAAACTTGGCCTATAGCTCACATGGTTTCCGGGTTTGAAATACAGCTTGTTCCGTTGTATGTTGGGTGACATCCATTGAGTTTGCTTTGGGGCTAGGTGCAGCGGAATGGAGTGGTACCTGACGATATTCTTAGAAGGTCGAGGGGAGAGACGAGTTCGGCCAAATAGTTGTCCATGTAAGGGAAGCTGGGTAGTTGTTTTGGGGTGTGAAATGTGAAAACCGGAGGACTTGAAGGACCTAGTCTGCCTTCGATATCTTGGTGCGTATGAAGTTCCAGGGGTTGTTGGTTTGTTTACTAAAGTGGTGCTAAAGTTTGTCAGCCTTTCTTAGTTGTGTAATACGAAGTGCGTGTTGTCGCCTCTTGGGCGCAGATAGCACCGGTAGCGTTCCTTTCAGAGGCAAATTTGGGGTGTATTGGGTGGGTTGGGGTCTAGGGGAGAGAGGATCATTAGGACCAGCTTTAGGGCTGGTGGTTAGAGTAGGCAGACTGGATGCTGTAGTCATACTGACAACCTTATTTTCAGATTTCTGCTGGGATTTATAGATGGGGTTGTAGATGACTGCAGTGGGGACTTGCAATCTGAAGTCGATGGTTCAAGGTGCAATTTTTACGTGGAGGTTGGATGGGCGGTGAGGAGAGTGACTTATCTAATCAACTTCATGTTTACGAGGGAGTTTTGGGGTTTGTGATCTTGAACTTAGGTTTGGTGGTGTAACAGGATAGCAGGGGGACTTAATAATTCGCACGCTTGGGGAGGCAAGGGTGCTCCTTTATTAAAGACCAAATACCTCATGTTGGATGGGAGTTTTATCCTTCGCAATCCTTATAGTTTTGTACGGGGTGTTTACAGCAATAGTATGTTTCTTCCTGATGAATTCACGGGCGATTTTTTCATCTTGGAATTGCATCAGAAGCCGGCAGTCTTTTTGCTGGATCCTTTCTCTTAGTCTCATAGAGTTGCTAGGATGGTGATCCATGTTACACGACTTCAATATGTTTTCTTCGACCTTTTCCAGTGGTTGGCAACCTGCAATATTGAAAATTACTGCATTGTATCTGTTCCGGATAAGTCTAAGTGATTCAGAGGACACTGAATCAATGAATCGATTAGCCCCAGAAAGGAGGAGGGGTTTGACGAAGACTCGATGAGACGGGAGATTGGAGCCAGCTTGGCAATCTCTGCCTCAGCTGAAGTCAGCTGAGCAAAAGCGCCGATCGATCGATTATGCAAGTTTTCAAATCTCTTATTTATTTCATGAAAAACATCAATTAGCTTTACCGAGCAGTTTCCTATTTGCGATTTAGGCACAGATCGTGGCACGCCTGTTCTCCTGGAAGTAATTTTTACACGGTATGACTGCGGCATGTTGTTAAAACTAAGTGGGGTGAAAAAACGGACTATGTAGAATAGACAAAAGTGGCGCAAATGCAATATGCAGAAAAATTTGTGGAATTTTTCTGAACAAAACAAAAGGTTTTCTACCGAACGATAAGTAGGCAAACTGGCTAAAGCTAGGAAAACCACTTCAGCAAAATTTCAAACCACGCGCTGACACTCACCGAGAGCTTAGGCTGGAAAAATTGGGACTAATTCTCAAGGTAGGTAGTGGAGCTTTCTAACGCCAGATTCAGGGGTCAGGTGCTATCTCCTGCAAACTTATAAGAATTCGTCGAAGAACTCGATCCATTTAGAGCCAGCTGAAATTTCTGAGATCATAAAGCTGGTTCTGAAACCGTTTTGTAAATTAGATAAATTTATATCCCCGCGACTGGCCGCCAAACGGCTTTTAATTCCAAAAGAAACTAAGGCAACAGGGGAAGCGAATAATAATAATTGCAACGAGCAAAATTCACAGGTCCCGATTAGCCCAATCGCTAAGTTTACATTTTTGGGATGACTGGACAGAATGGCAGAGCAACATGTAGCCCGATTTGATGTTGAACTCAGAAGAAGACAGCTGTTTCATAGATCATCCAGGGCTTTCTTGGGCTCAAAATATGCACTTAACGATCACGCAGTGAACAATGAGTCTTAATCTATATCCACCCAAAAATAGTCACAAATGAGAAGCAACCTGTGCAAATGGATAACCGATCAATAAGTGCCTGGAAAAAAGTGGCTGTGGGCAAAGTGGTTAGCGAAGATCGTTTAAGTTGCACGTTGTCAGAGGCGCTAGTTTTGGAGTTCCAGTTGTCCTCACAGCAAGGACGGTCAGAAAGAACTCATTGACAATAAGAGATTGAGGTGTATAATTCATTGTCCGTCCTGACGATGTAACGGAGATTTACCTTTGAGCAGATCAAGTTGAAGGTAGTTTCCAATAACGTCAAAGCAGGAGTCCAATTCATCGCTAGCTAGCAAGCTTGAGCCGGTTTGTATATTGGGGTGGACAACCGGAAGAGGCCAACGGGAATTGAGGAGCAGCCCAGGAGCTATTCTTGTCATGTTATTCAATGAAGACCGATATGAAAAATGATCCAAGTCTTGGACATCCAGTGAGACATCCTACAAGCTGCCGAACATTATTCACACAGGCGGATGCTAGGTTGCATCTGGGTTGCAGAATAATAATCAGACCAGACACATCTAGGCAGGGACAGGAATGATGACTGTTCAGGGGCATAATAGAATGGTGTCGTAAATTTTCACCTTTGGTTTGAAACAGACGGGTTGCTCGTGCATTTTACAGTGCTGACTCATAAATATCAGGCGACAATGGATAAAGTGAATTGAACATAAACAGGGGGCCGGGAAGCTTTTGATGCAGTTGGCAAGAAAATTGATGAGGAAACTGATGATTTCCTAAACCCGCGCTTGTTCATTATCGTCCTGATTCGCTGTTGTCGCGTAGTTCTGTATTCACGACGTGCATTTTGTTTTTACTTTCGATAAACTCACATTGTCTTGAAAAATCAGCAGGACTTATCAACTCACTCTCTTGTGTCAACACTTTGTTTGTGTTTCTCCATTGTCCAATTTTTGTTCTTGATTACTCCAGCTGTAGTCTGTTTTCGTCATTTTTATATTTTTTCACATTACTTGGGGCCATATAAGCCGGACTAGCTATTTGTTATTGAAAAGCAGTGGATACTGTGATCTGTGTATGGGGTCATATCCCATCAGCTTCATACTACTACACTCAGACTATTTTTTGTCGAACGCATCTTTTCTTTGGTGGGTAGCTTTACCAGCCAACGCGCGTGCTTATTGCCCGCTCGATCAAATTAATTATTAAGATGCACTTCCACCACTTCCCTGCAGGTGGCACATTGCGGTACTCTGGCTGCCACCAACTCTTCCTCAGTTCAACCTTTCGACACATGCAATCCACCTGGTGCCCAACCTACGCAAATAATAAAGAGATTGAACTAGCAGAAGCAAGGTCCAACAAATTCAACGTATGTCAATGAAATCGCTTCTGTCAGTTAATCTCGATGACCTATGTACTGACACCGCCGGTAGCTGCACTGCACCCGGCAGCTTTTCCGGCCCTATTAATAAATTAGACCAAAGACTCATTGCCAATACCAGGAAAGCTGTTGTCTTCAATGCACTTCCTTGTCTTTTATTGCTCTTGGTCCGAAATACAACATTCATTGCAAGTAGAATGATAAATGAGAGCTCTAGTTACTCTCCACAAAATACTACCCAATTCTGTTTCGGCTCCGTGACGAGCTGACATCCACGGAAAACGTTAACTTCAAGACGATCATATCCAACTTCAAGCGGTACATAAATATCGGGATCGTGGCCAACGAAACGCCATTTTGTCGACGGGTGTCTTAATCGCAGAAGCTGAACGGGTCTTCCAGGTTGACAAAGACTGTAAAATCTCGGGCGACCCTCTCGAGGCATTGGGCCAAAGTGAAAAGTCTAGATACAACGCCTGGGATCCTGGGAAAAACTAACCCGTTTTACCTCCATAGTTCTCCATACTCCTCCGTGTCTCCCTATCACTGCTGATAGTCAGAAACACTGCGAGATACTTGCAAAAGATGGCTCCGTAACAAATCTCCAAACCTGGCTCCAAATGTGATTCCTACGAACCCCCCATACCATGCTTGTGCCCCGAAACTTCCTGTCTGAACCTTCTGCAGCAAAAACCGTTCTCCATTATATCTGCGGACAGTCACACAAAAGGCAACAACAGCGGTCCTAGCATACCTGCCACCAAAATAGTATATCCTAGGGGCCAACTCCATTGCTGGCAACAATCCCCCACCGTCGAACCACCGCATAAGACAGCAAACCTGATCTTGCCACTTGCAGTCTCCTTAGCTAGTCGAATTAATGCTACAACGTTCCAGAGTTCACAGTCTTTCCGTCGCCTGGGCATAGAAATAAACCCACGCCTTCGAAATATGCTCTATCCCAGAACCACCCTCGATCCCTCAATCTACAAGCACACCGGTACTCTAACTCTAAGAAGCAAAATGGCAACCACCTTAAGGCAACCAGAGTTCTCGGAGAGTGCACCCTGTTTACCTATCCAAATAGCCCTATTACCCATCGCATCATAGGCTGCCATATTAATTTAGCCAGCCAAACTGCCTGGGTATCGCGACATGCTGAAAACCTGATCACCTCGAATTCTAACATGTAGTTGTGGCAAAAGGCCTGCCAAAATGTAGGACCGTCAAACAAACCGCCCACTAGCCGGCCCTATCAAACATTCCAATCCACAGACCTACCATTTCCACGCCATTGCCTCCTAACGACACTCATGCGCTAGTTATCAGTACGGGGAAAACAACGCCTCGCCCCCAGTGCCTGTCGCAAAACCCACAAAGTTGACCCCATTTCTGAAATGCCCTATGTAGAAACGTTATCACCGCTTTCTTGTTTTGCCCCTTCCTTTACCTTCATGATTCACCCTTAGCTGTCTTTACATATATAATTTCCCAGTGCCCAGCTCAGCTCACCCCATGTTGGTTGGCACAGTGCTCTCCTGCACAGTCTGTCCACCCAGACTGCAAGCATCGTGAACGACCCACTTCAGTTCCCTCTCGCGAAGCGCCACCCCAAATGTTAAACCAAAATTATGGTTCACGACACCATCCTCACTCCCAGCGGTCCTAAAATGTCATCCCCTCAGTAGACACGGGTAGATACCTGGCATCCTGCTCCTTCCCGAGCAATATCCTGCACCCATCCACCCCCTCCATCAACTGGCTTTTTCTCTCTTAATATTGACAATTCCAGGCTACCTTGTAATGTCCCACCTTCACACATGCCAGGTTTTCCTTGCCGGAATAATCTCAAACCCTGCTCCATCTCCCCTAAATTTCCTTCGTTCATCTACAGGTCTATTCACAACTCTTCAACTTAGATATTCCTCCGCCGCTCAGTACATTTCGCTCGCCTGGTTCTGCACTGGCACTGTAGTAGAACACTCACCGAGCACTTGATGCGCCTTGTGACTGTGTGACTGCCACGAAACCCACCTCCTGAGAACCACACGGCCGGAAAAGCAGCGATACTTTCTGTCTAGTACCCCTGAACCCCCTATCCGTCAACAAAACAGCATAATTGCGACTGCTGGTAGTCAACAGATCTTATAATACTGCCCTGGTGACAAGTGCGGGCAACAGATTATAGCCTTACTTCCTAGGTTTTATTGGCAGCTACAACTACCAAACCATGAAAAACCTTAGAAAAGATAGTTGCTTGGCAGTTCACATAGCTTCCATCCTTCATCGTGTATTGCTCTTCTCCATCCTTTGCACCCCTTTGGTTTTTTGCACTCAAATGTCACATCATGCAAAGCAGCCTTGATGTATAAACTGACCATTGGACCCAAAAAATTTCAACTTTCCCTGTCTTTTTGAACCCTTTGCTTGCTTCTCAGTCAGTTCTTATCTCTAAAGGCAACATGCTACGTAAATTTATCACTCCTAAATTATATGGTTCTTCTGCCTGTCCCGCTAATCTGACTTGACCTTATGCGCAAAACAGACGTCGCGGGACGGAAACAGCCCGTGGCTATGCCCACAACGGTTTCCAACAAATAAACCTGAACTTGCGGGTACCACTACTCACTTGAGAGTGCGGCAATAGGACACTTCCTCAGGGGCTGTCACAAATTCTGTCAACTACCACCCACAGATAAACTTGTCTTTCTTATACGTCGACACGGTAGGACAAAACCACTAGAGCTTTAAGGAACTTTTACGCGTCCATTTTCTTTTACCGTCTGAAAATGAGTAAGTGGCAAACGGCATACATACCAACCTTCAGTTATTAACTAGTCTACCGCCACCGGTAGCGCACAACACAAATTCTTATTCCCCCTGGGCTTTGTTCGCTCCAATGGAAATTCATAATAAGCCAATAAGCATACCGTGAAACAAGAGAGTCACTAATAATTGTGTGAACTAGTATTCTGAAATGTAAACTTGTTCCATCCTAGCCGAGATGCAAAAGCCCAAAAATTGCCATGATCTTTATTACTTGATAAAGTGTGCATCTCCCACGTCCTCTGGTAAGTCGATTAGCCACGCCAACTTTCATCATCAGCTTCCTTACTAGGGTCCTTTCCAAGCAGGTCAGAAGCATTTTACATATGCTTCTCCTATAACTCCGTTGCTGACAACTTTCCATCCTCTGAGATCTACCTTACGTTGCGTACAAACAGAATATTTTTTCTCAGTTAACTATGACGTCTTCAGAAGGTAATCAATAAGTTGGACCACTCTGCCGGCCCAGACCCAAATAAATTCTACTTGTCTTGTTTTGCACTGCTGGTTCAAACCCTTTTCTATCTTTATGAAGTCTGTTCTCTCCATTCAAGTCCTGTGCCACTTCTTCCTCACAAAGGAAAACCCCTTTTGTTACCTCGAATCCCAATAGTGGTCCAAAATTGACTCCGAGAATTATCGCCTGCACACCGACTGAATCATGGCCTATGAAAAAAGGTTGTTGAAGAACATTTGACATGTTCGTTTAATTCTCGCAGCAGTTCCAACCCGTACAAATACAGGGTTTTGCGGAACCGTTTCTGTAACGGGGGCCATTTTGACGTCTCATGGGTGATTAACCGGAATGCCGATATCCAGTGGCACAACCTTTAAATTTTAGACCTAACAAGGGCATCCAAACGTGTTTCTTGCTCCTGAATTATTGCAAAAGCTAGGAGGTACATACTTCGCAATTCACTTCCGCCTTTATTTTCGTCATACCTGCCCGATCAATTCCAAGCCATTGAAATTGAAGGACTTTCGGCACATTCACGTGCCATTATCAATGGGTGTATCTGGGAAAGCACCCTGGGTACCGTTCTATTCCTCCTATGCCCTAAGGAAGTATTCAAGGATACTGGTTATGGCACAACATTTCCATCAGCCAAAGACGCTGAAGTAATGTGCACTCCTCAAACTCACCCAATTAAATACAGTCTTGCATTTGTGACTAAAGGCCCAAAATCACCGGATGAATGAGACAGCAAGAGGCTAATGAAAGCCTCCGCTGGTAAAAGCTTTAATAAAGCATACAAGCCATTTCCCTGACTCCCTCTCCATATATAAAACTTACCATTGTAATGCATGAAGCAAATGATCGGGGAATTTAGGACTCTTTATTCAACGTCTTTCAGTAAGCTCAGCGCCAAAGTGCTTATGATGGAAGAACTGCCTAAACGATTCCAAGGAAAGTTCACGCAAATGTTTGGAAGCCAGTAATTTTCAGGTGCAATCTCAGGTCCCACGTCGAATGTGGCCAATGTAATTGAACGTTGATAACTACAGTTGTGCTAGTTGGACTTAGGAGTGTACAGCTGACTTCCAACAAGAAAGCCTGTAACATCCCGGTTGAATGAAAATTTGTTATTTGTTTTCTTCCGTTCTTTCTTTTTGCCATGTCAGACTATTTTGCTGAACTACTTTGCAATGACATTAAATTTTGTCGACGCTTATTATCTGTGCGCTATGTATACCTTTCTTTGTTTTGCCCTATCCCCATCTGGACGCTTCGTGTAGTCGCGAGTCATCCTGAGTTAGTTGGTTGCGGTCCACCTTTGTTTTATGCCCCGCTTTTTCGACCTTGGACGTTGACGTTTGGCTGTCACACTCAAGAAAGTGTTTGCATGGCTTGGTCAAACAGAAGCTCTTGTATGTGCTTTAACCACCTCACCGTTATTTCCTGTTTTTGCCGTTTGCGAAGCGTTCAATTTACGCAAAGTGTTGCCATAACTTTGCCGCTTTTTGGCTGGATAATGATTTCGGCATGCTCTCAAATATGTGAGCGTTGTGTACATAATTTTTACTCGCCAATAGTGCCACAGAATTTGCCGGTCAACCTCACACTCTAACGGGTTTCAAAAGGGGGTACTCATCTATTTCATGATTTGATGTGTCATTGAGCGAATTTGGTGGCACATCGTTGATCAACCTCAACAAGACCACTATTCATGCATTTATCAGTTATCAGCTGCCTTGCCCTACCTCTAGCAAGCTGCCTGGCCAGGCTTGGGCTCCTTCGCCTGGATTTTCTTTGGCTTTCATTTGGCAAAATAATCTTGATTTTCTCCTCATTCTTTTTCCTCTCGACGTTAGTTATGCTTTCAGCTGTTATCAATACATTACGGATATTCCATGGGCCATTCGTAGCCAGTGGTTCTAATTAAGGATTCACATTACCAGCCTATTAATTAAAACTGAGTTCTCTACAGCTGTTCGTACAAAACTATGGGGCAAACTACCCCATTAGTTGCCGCCATGCTCAAGTATATCTCAATTTAATTCCAAGCCAGAGAAATCGCTTGGCGACCGCCTCTCCTAAACAGGCCAAAGGTGGGCAAGAATTGGCCCTTGATGGCCGGTCGGAATCCTGGTTTATGACCAAAACCCCACTGCAATCAATAACGCAGATTTCCGAAATTCAGCATCATGTATCCTCAGTCTCAGTCAGGTAGCCCAACTTATCTCTCTGAAGGTTGACAAACTGAACTTACCATCGATACTTCCTGAAAAGCGCATTCATTTTCCTGTGTTCCGGTCTGCATTCTTAGCTCTAGGTGCTGCGACCGTTGCAAATATGCAGCATGAACCTAACGACCAATTCTGACAGTACTTACTGGTCATTCGATCGGGAGCCTTATTTGCACGTTACTATGCCAAACCGTTTTCGGGCTCAAAGTTTTAACCTTATCGTTTGTTCCGTCACTTCTTCAGCCCCACCCCTCAAATTAGTAAGCATTCGATCTGAAGACCCAATGTGTCCCTTGCCAAAGGCATTGCAGTATTTATGTGTACTTGATTTCGGCTATCCAAATGTCTTTTCCACCTATCTGCACGCAAGTTACTCCTTGTCCTAACCGCCAATTGTTCATCCAAGCAATCTCACAGATTCATTAAAAATTGATGCTTCCTAAGATATTGCGTAAGCGCAAACGGAACAGACAAATGCCGCCGGAGCCCCACTAGTCCGTTCATATGACACCGTCCAATGAAGAATGAATCCAGCGCCCAGACTCATCGCGCGGCCCCCAACCCCTCGTGTTTCATACGTACTGGTTGCATTTTATCAGTTTGTTTCAGTCTGCCCCTTGATTGTATCGCGGCACTATTTACGTGCACGGTAGAAAAAACGGAGAAACAAGCCAGCTTCCATGCAGTTGAGGACTTGATATGTTATGCACAAAACCACAGCAGACGAGAATAAATAGGGGATGCCAAATAGGCCATCGTTCCCTTGAAAAGAACTTCAGTGTCTCATGGACATAGCATTTAATTTTCCGTGGCGAAGAGACAACGACCACAAACTTCTTTAGGTTCTTACTGCCTAAGAGTCCCGATGACCCGCTCCACCGACGTCAAACCCCCAAAAGTCTCCAAAGAACTGTCCTCCGTGAATGTATACTTTCACCTGTAAACCCCACCTAACGTTGCTCCTGTTCTCCTTAATGTATGAGCCCAAAGTCACATGCTATTCAGCACCATCGCTCTAATCTCTTAGAAGGTAGTCTTTATAATTATTTCCGGTCTGCACGACCAATCGAATGATTTTGCGTGTTTCTGACGGAATATTCTGGAAGCCCCAAAGTACTTACCCATCCATGTTTTCCCTATTCATCTATTACTATTCTGTTCTAACTCTTATTGCATCAACTTTGAAGGATTCCTGCATCCCAAGGGGACTACGAACTCTGGCCAAATTTTAAATTCAAGCCCCTTAGCTGCCGAATGGCATGCTGCTCAGGGTCCGAATCTTAACTGACAAACCGAGGTTGGCGTGCCGTCTTCCTCAATCCAAATCCAGGTCCCATCTCTAGTGGCATCCGGATATCAACAGTTCATTAACAATTAAGGACCGGTAGAGCCTAACTTTTATTTCTTTCCCTTAGATCCACTATTCCATGAGCTAACCATGCTACGG
Organism: Fasciolopsis buskii; assembly: GCA_008360955.1. Lineage (NCBI taxonomy): Eukaryota > Metazoa > Platyhelminthes > Trematoda > Plagiorchiida > Fasciolidae > Fasciolopsis > Fasciolopsis buskii. Next base: position 109,130 of record LUCM01006994.1, read on the forward strand.
CCAGCCTACCATCTTTGAAAGCCCTCTCTGAATAAATAGTTTTTTGTTTACCCACTTTTGAGAAGTAAAATCGAATTTTTAAAAAATTGATGGAAAAAACTAATAGTTTAAATTAAAAAGGCGCAGGGATGGGTGCTACCTCGAAATACTCGGGAAGCTTACGTCGAATAAAGATTAGACGCTGCAGTGTAGTACGCAGTGCACAAGCATCCCGGTCAAAAACCAAAACTAAACGAGTCCTTTCAAAGGATCACAGAGGATTTCCTGGCACTGTTCGCTAGCGGCCTGCTGCGAGCCAAATCATGCTTAAGTGCAACAAAAGTGGATATCGTCGGCGAAAACCTCATCATCGGCGCACCGGCGGGTGTTCAAACATAAAGGAAATCCCCAGAAGCCATAAGCTTTAAATAGTGGAAAGTTAAGCTGAGAAGAAGAGCAGTGTGATCTAATAACTACATGAAATTTAGTCAAAACCAAAACAGCCGTTATGCAAGGTAGATAAAATAGTCCAATTTAACAACAATAAAAGGTCAATAATGGGCCGAAGAAGGCGGGCCAGTTTTATAACTTCTTTGCCGGAGTATTCAAAGATAAGATTTTATGAAGTGCGTTACATGGAGAGAATATGGGACTCTCAAGACTGCTGGATGCATTCGTATACGGCTGGCGGCGACCTGGACCTTAAGCTGCCATGGCAGATGAAACGTTTGCGTTAAAAGTGAAAACATTTCTTAAATGCGCCAATCATGTCCCTTATGGTGTCATTTTTGCTGCGACAGATTTTGGTCTTAGCTGACGTTACGGGTCGGGAAGTTTTGGGTGTATGCACTGGGTTTCGTGTTTATGCTCAGTCGTGAAGGTCCACGTGAGTGAGTATATCCAAGACAATCAGCGGCGTGGTCTGCGTTTTTTTTGAATTGAACTAAGCGACACCCTAGAGCCAAGTCTCACAAGCAGCGTTTTAGTAGAACTGAAAAGCTAGTAGGGTTGGCATTGCCCGTGCGATTACGAGCTCGTTTATAGGGCGTATAGCCCGTGTGAAAGAACTGAAACATAATAGACAGAACTAGTCTGGCTTGGGTTCCGGGTTGAGATTATGGCACCTAATGAACCGGAGACTGGGAGAAAATCAAATAAAAGCATCGCGCCATCTCAGTTTGGCGGCAGGAATGAAAAATTAGATGAGGCGGGTTGAAAATATTCCTCTTGGACTGCATCTGGCGATGATGATCCATCTTGGAGTCTGGACGCGGCCGCCATGAAATAAAAAAGGCAAAGTAAAAGGTCAGTATTTATGACGGAGGATAGGGAATTAAGGTCAACTGGCCTCAAGTCAATTCTTGCAACTTTTGTCCGTGATATCTTGAGCGGGTAGCCCCGGTCAAGAAAAAGGGATCCATGCGGCGCACTGGCCGGGATTATTCTGGGACCGGGAAATTTTCGATGCGGCTGTCATTATGACCCGTCTTAATTCAGCTGCAAACAAGCTGGTAGCTATTCATCAGTACTTGTGGTTGCCTTTTGGTCATTTTAACAGTTGATGGTTACTAAAATTATCCCTTTTGCTCACTACTGATCTCCTAAAAGCTGTAAACCTGAAAGTGAAAATTTACGGTTTACTTTTTGATAATCAGCTTACTTTATTCTACTTTAATGTTATGTACTTCAGTTTTTTAATGGGACTGTAGTATTAATTGCATATTAGTTAATTTGTCTGTATCTGTATTTCTCAGGATTCATCTATTGCACAATTACAGCATACCTGCAACATAACGCCTCGGTTGCGTAAAAGTTGGTTACCAGACCTGAGCTATCAGTTGCTTTTTAGGGATAGTTGAAGGTTTGCGGAGGCTAACAACGTCCTATTTGGCGCCGCCGAGCGAGTAAGCAGGCTAAGGTGTAATGGAAAGGGTGGAGTACAGCGGTTAAGCGTTCGAAATCATAGAATGTCTTGAGACCACTGGTCCATCCAATATTATTTCGAAATATTGCTGAGACTACATGGGTAATGGTTAATCATCCTTGCCAATGATAACGAGTGTACAGCCACCATAGTGCAAGGGTAAGTCGAAGAAAGCATTACCGCGGTGTTGAAAGAACTTTGGGTGAAAAATGCTTAAGTTAACCTCCGAGAATCCCATTTGGTGAGCGCAATGAGGCTTTGGTCGTAAGTTGGAATTCTGACCCATGATCGTAAGCCACATACTTTAATGTTAGCTTGCGTCAATTTAATTAGCAGAAAAACGTCTGCTACCTTTTCCAGCTGGGCGCTAAACTAGGCTACGTTTTGGCATGACCGCAAAGAACTAGGAAGTTCGTCCCACAGTTTGGAGTAAGCAACTGTGAAGAGTTATGCCTTGAAAGACAACCAAGCTAAGGTTACTTTTGACGAGTAGCATCTGCTACAAATTAGATTCGGGGACTAATAGCGCCTTCTGAGACATTTATATCGGAAAAAACACCAGTATGGTGAAGACCGGAAAGAATTAATAGGTATAATTTGACTCGACGAACAAATAGCTCGCAACCGTCCTTGCAGCTTTGGCTAATCGAAGGACAAAGGTTCCTAGTTAGAGCGCGCAGCATACTCCCGATTACGATTAGATCATCTGTGCACATATGCGTGAAAAAAATCGGACAATATTTGAGATGTCACCTAGCGTGGGTCTTGAAGTTGATTAACCTCCACTCTTCATTGGGATCGTTGTAGGGGTTCTTTTGCGACGGCGGTTTGGCGGTAAGCTTGCTCATGGAAGTTGAAAAAGCAGAAGTTCTGGAGTCTTAAATCCTTAACCATGCAATGCTGGAATGTGCATGTCGTCCATGGTGAGGATTCCCGGGGAAGCACGGCATGTTTATGCCATTGGAGAACTCTTGGCAGCACAGAATTTGATAAGCCAACAGGAAAACCGGTTACCAAGAGACTTTAGGTCCCCATAAATAAATTCAATGGTGAGATTAAATGAACTAGTAATAAAAGCGTAGAATATTCTAATGCCATTGGCGAACAAGAATAGTGGGCAATGATGAATAACTTTAAAGAAACCATCAGTATATGGCAAGAACAGAATGGGACCGAATACGCTACTCTGAATAACCCAACTAGCACTAGCGCACGGCTGGGTAAGACAGCCGTTAACAATGACTGCCTTGAAGCGACCAGAAAAGTAAGATGATAACCAAGATGAGAGTAGCTGTCGTATTCCACAAGTCCTGATTTTGGCTGAAAATCGAAATGAGAAAGGCGTTAAAGGCTATTGACATTTCTCGAAAGATTATCACCATATCACCATTCAGAGTAAGTAGGTTAAAAATAAAATCTGACAGATCAGACAAGAGTGGTCAGTCAGGAGGCGGTTATGGGGGGAGTTAATAAGATGTTGAGTAGTATAGGAGTTTATCAGTTGTTTTCAATCGCTTTTTCCACAACCCTGCTTAGAATCGGAGTATGAATAGCAGGGCGGAGTTTCTCAGGGCCGTGCAACGTAACGTTATTTAGTGTGAAAAACAATGGAGCACTTTATTATGACGGAAAAGCAGAGCTAAACATGGAGAACGATAACGGACTTAAAAGGTTAGGCAAAGGTCTGGAACACCAGTTAAAACCAGGTGTAGTGGAATACTATCGGTTTCCGACCTGTAGGATGGCTTGGCATATTTCATCAATATCACGGTGCCGGCACCATCGAATGGTAAAGGAGATACCCTGACAGAACTCAAAATTGGATCGATTATAAAGCCTGGCACTTTGTCAGTAATGATGTTGGAAGAGATGTATAAACTGAATGCTTCCTCGTTTTCCAAAAGGGACCATTGGCTTGCGACGTTGAAGATGATGAAATCCAGAATGATCGACGAGTTAGGCCGAGACCAAGCTTAAAAAATGCAAAATATCCCATTTAGCGGGTCAGACAGTCGAGATACTGACATTTCTTGCATTTTGAGCCCTGGTTCAGATGCAGTAGGAAGTTCTTATTATAAGGGGATAGCTTACGATAAAAGCAGGAAGCCTCCAGTCTTATTGTTGATTTTCTATCTTCAAGAGTTTCATCTGGAGCCGACTAATCTAACTAACCTTCACTTTATGTTGGGTATTCAAGGTGGGAATGTGATTCACTGTAAAAATCGTTGCAGCTTAAAGGCCGTCTGTCGCATTATGCGGGTCAGGCGACAAGACGAGGCTGGGAAAATCAAAGGTTTGCAGAGTGTCCGGGAATTCGTCCTATCAGACGGACATATAGGAAGGGACAATGCAGCCGGTCAGCAAAGGTGTAGAGTTTTTCACGGAAGAGCAGCTACGCGTGTCAACCTTGCGGTTACCTCAGGGGAGGGTTTTATTTTTGAGACTTTAATAGTAAGAATGCTATGTGTAAAAAATAGTTCTAATATATCACGAATTCTTGTGAGCGCGTTCACATGACTAGCCTCTTTTATGCCATGTGGGGTTTCCGGGGACAATAAAGAGACCAACAGATTTTAGGGGCATTGAAGTATCATGTAATCATCTTAGAGCCGAAGGGGGAACCTAGGTGACAAGGAAAATCTCGGGTGAGACTAGAGATAGCAAACTGTTTTGCATTCGGGTGAAGTATACACATCGTATGTGAATGAAAGCTCGGGTGGGTGAAGCTAAAGAATGTAGAGAATGGAATCAAGCGGGAAAACCGGAGGGTGGAGGCCGTGTGGGCCTGAAGTAGGTACGTCAGTCAACGACGTTGCCTGCGAGCTGATTTATTAGTTTAACAGGAACCGTATCGGCCACCGAAAAAGATGAAACCAAATTGCGATCAGTTAACCAGGTTCCTGTTATCCGAGCGATGTTGAAACAGTTTGTGGTTGCTAACTTTAGTAGATCCCTTACTTTGGGAGTTAGAGGGCATGAGCTCAGAGGTGAAGAAAACTTACCACAAATTTTAAGTTCATGTGACATCCAAGAAGTTGGTGCCGTAGTAACCAACTAGTCAACGGGCGCATCAGAGGTTTGGACAGTGCCAGCCTTGGTGGAGGAGTAAATCTAATCAAGTTAAATATACTGGATGGCGGAGCCTTTCTAAGTCAGATGATCTGTGGACTAAAAAGCAAGGCAGAAGAAGCTTCGTAACCAATGAACGGGATTTCAGAGGATTCCGATGATAAAAGTGGCTCATGATGGGTCGCGGATCATTGGACGATGTGCAGGTGTCTAGAGTTTGCCGGGTAGCGGAAGGAGACATAGCCAAACCATGCAGTTATTAGGGTGAAGGTAGTTGGCGCGAAGACTTGCGGTGCAAGAGTAAAAAAGGCATTGGGGCAGCAAGAATGCATCTAAACAATGTGGCCTAGTACGCGGGTCGATGTAGAATATAAGGGGCAGGCTCTAAGCACGAAGTTGTGCTGCCAACTTTTCGGTAGTTAGCAAGTGAGTTTTCTAAGGAGGGCCAAGACATTGGTATAGCAGGCCAGTAATTTGGATGTGATTTTATGTGATGGCTAGTTGGCGGCCGTGCATTTGTCTTTCCTTCATCTTGGAAATCCCATGCTGAGATGGTCAACTCGAATTCTATATGCCGAGGGCGCCAGATAGTCATGGTTAATTTTCAGATTGGCTTTTGGAATTAGCAGGATGGCTATTGATGTGCCGGCTTTCGAGATTTATTGAATAAGTGACTGGGATACGTTTCCAACGGGTCCCAACTGACTCACGCTGGTTTCGAGAAGGACGAGGTACCTGAAGGCTTGCCCGGGATGGGAAAAACGAGAGGCGGCTAGGGTTAGTGGAATTATCAGGCATTGATGAGACGGCGACCAACTGCGTCAACATTATTAGCTTGGGATATTAAAGCTGGGAAATTTCGATGAGCACGTTTACGGATGAGTTTGAACGGTCAAATGAAATGGATTTCATCCAAAACTACCGGCATCGGCTGCGGAGATGAAGCGTTGGGTTTACCGGTTTCACAAGGGTGTGATTGGTTTAGTATAAATAACACCGGTGAGTTTATCCGCAAATGGAATAGTAACACTTTTGGAAGGTGACGCGGTTAGATACCCCCAGCGATGTAAGTAAGGAAGATGATTTTAAAGTTTTTTAAATTCGTGGGCTCCGAGGACTTTTGGGCAACAACCGTCTGCAATTAAGTCCAGGTAGTGTTCACTGGGCACAGGATAGTAGGAGGGGTGGGGTCATGGGGTCTCTCATAGGAAGTAGGTGGGTTATTCATTATCTAGATTGTAGGATTAAATCTCAGCTCATCAGGACAACCCTGTACTGCCAGATTACTGTTGAGAGTAGAAGTTTTCGAGGCAACTCAAATAGCTCCGACTTTGGAATCCGTGGCACACTTCTGTGATCGCGGGATTTCCAGCTAGAAATGATTTTAATCAGTGGAATTCGAGGATTTATAAAATATTTATCCGCCAATGATTGATTTCAGACTTAGAGCCAGATTTCAGGATGCCCGTGCTTTCTGCCTGGTGCGAATCCGGCAAAGGCGTTGCACGGAAGGATGTGTTTATCTTTTGTCACAAATGCACATCCATTCCCGGAACCGTGTGGTCAGCAACTTGGTGTGCAATTTTTATGAGTTATTTGTAGTGCATGCGATAAAAAATCCCGCTTTATTTTAATGAAGTCACATATTACAGTATGCTACCATCTTGTCTATTTGTTTTTCCTTGTGATGAGTTGTTCAGTGTTGAAAAGAGTTTTCTGCCTGCTTAACGCGCCAAACACCGGTTGTCGACAGGTTCGATGAAAAATATTAAGGGGTCATGTTGATTGTTATCAATCTGACTCGCACCCTCATATCGGCATATTTTTATCAAGGAAAAATTTGCCACTTAGTGTACGAACAAACGCGAGCGAGTGAGAAGCATTTGAGTGTTATGCTGCTCGCTTTGTGCTGGCAAACCGCTGTGGGGCACAGGGTTTGTTGCCTGTAGCTGGATGGTTCGAGTGGTTTGTTTGTTGCTTACACTTCATTCTTAGGAACCCCGACTTTTGTCGGTTCGGAAGAGTCCCAGGAAATGTCGCATTTAACGGTATGAGGTTCGTAGATCTTGTCACCGTTTCCGTTGCAGGAGTTGCCCAGCACTGCTTTTCGTTTAACATCTGAATCTGCCGTTTGTTGCAACTGAATGTCAACATTTTCACCATAAATTTAGTTCCAAGAATATAGTTGCAGGTAGTACCGACCGACAGGGAAGGTAAGGCAGATGTTAAGAAGCAATTATTCTCAAGATTTTGGTGGTATTGGTTTGCCATCTCCTGTCTGCACCGTTTTTAGTTAAATACCAACATTCATTGGTGGATTCTCCTTTGGAAGCCTTTGCGCGTTTTCGTTTATCTAGTGTACAATGACAAGTTTTTGCAAGCTTTAAGCACTTGTTTGCCGAAAATATGTCTTGACCCGAGGACGTCGCTCTGAATACTGGTCAAATGTCCTGCAGTTTGCTTAGGAAGTGGTACATATATGCATTTGGAAATTCAATGAATTGTTGAAAGAGAACTGCTGCTGTGGAAATCCTTCCGGGTGGACTTAAACTACAGTTGAATTGTGATGAAAAGACCGATTTTCACTCATCCGATCCGCAGATGCCGCGGTTGCTGGCGTGGATATTAAAGCCAGACGCTTTCCCGATGATGATTGTTAGCCTCCATTGTGGGGTCGGTAAGCCGTTGAACGTCAGTGATTTTTTGAATAAAAGCATGTCCAGCTGACTAACTTTTTGACTGAGGGTATAAAAGTAGCATTGTCTTTTTCACTGCTTGTCCGGCATCCGTGACGTGCAACACCCCAACTAATGTGTTCTTTCCACGGATCTGTTAATATTTGTGCGTTGACGGTCCGCAGTAAGATGTGACCACTGTCACCTCCAGTGTCATAACCCGAAATAACTTTATTATGTATTGCGATTGGATCGCTCATTATTCTGCTATTGTACGCCTTCCTTGAGTAGAGGCAGTTTCTTATATGGTTAGGCGTTATGTGATTCGGCTTACGTATGATAACCTGTGGTTTAGATGGACATACTGGCAAACTTCTCGGAGACCACCCCGTATGGGTCGTTCGCAAACCATCACTGATTGTTGTTGAGATGGGAGGAACTGACCAACTCAATGCCGATGTTTCATTTCTTGGGAGTCTACCATGGCCATATATATTACTTTACTAATAACCCGTCGTAGATAACCCTGGAGGTACAATAATTTCGAAAGGTTAGTTGCTGAATTCGGTCGCTTGTTGTATGAAACTTTGCCAACAAACAAATTTCCTCAGCGACATTGGACAAGGAAGAGGTAATTATTAGTTTTGACACTTATTAATCAGTTTCCCCGCGCAAATATCATCAGAGACCAGTTTCGAAGAGCCACCAGTCTCCCAAAGGCAACGCCCAGATTTCCCAGTTTCATCATCATAGTCTTGTGCTGGAAATCGACGCGGTATTCTGCAGGCGGGACTAACGTATTTATATGGAAAATGTAATCGTCTCCTCAACTATTCCAGTTCCTTCAATAAATCATGCTGAAGGTCCAAAGCTCACGACGGCTTAATCATAGCAATTTGAAACTTTATCACTGTCATGACCACCGTCTAGGGATCTGGACATCGTCGCTGTACACGTTGATTCCAACACATGGAGAGGTGTGTCGTTTCCAATGAGGGTTTTATGTGAGTTGATCACCCAGAGTACGAGCGTCCAGATGGCAACGATTTGCAAGTTACCGTCAAGTAACTAAGCGCCAGAGTCGACAAGTATCGCCGTTCTAATAGTCCGACAGCACAACAGCAATCTACAAGCAAACATCAAAAGAAGGTTTATGCGTACAGAAGACAACCCCACCAATGTAAACGATCACTACTCGACGGCGCGTATCACAATTTTAATTGACGCTATATATAAGTTAACGCCCTGAGACTTCGTCTGCAGCGGCTTGGGCACCAGCATCCGATAAATACTCTTTCGCCCGATAATTGATGATGTGGGGCTAAGATGCGGCCGGATGGATTCATCCAAAAAGCACCTATCACCAACCAATAGTCAAGGTCAATTTATGCCCAAAATTATTCCCCAAAAAAATCAGGTGAAATGCGTATTAGCTTTCCAAGATGAATCGACGGTGAGCGTCAATCGATCTAGTAAGCGCTGCTTCACCGAGGTTCGTGGTCGCAGTTAAGGGCACAAAATATCAGAATGCCCACAAAATGTTATCTTCTCATGACCTAAGTCGTCAGTGAGTTACCGTATCTTACTAACCTGATTCCACTTTAAATGACACCGAACCATAAGCCAACATATCTTATCTTATTTTTCCCTCTTTCACCGTGCGATGCATTCAAAATCGATTTGAAATTCTTCAGAAGAAAATCCTATTTAATGTTTTTAACAAATTTTATATTTTAAATGCATTGCGCATTTCGTTATTAATTTTTTAATTCGGCTCTATCAGGTTTGGATCATCCGTTGGCAGCACGGTAACCGCTTCAGCGATACCTGCTACTGTTTTTCTTGCGTAGTGATTACTTACCAAGTTCTTCCGCTAAGATAAGAAACTACCGGTAGCTGGTGCATCAGTTGCTTCCGCGATAACTGCAAATTAGAAAGCAAGCAGTGCGCAATCAGCAATCTGGTCCTCTAAGTGACTTTGGGCGAGAAGAGGACAGAATGTATAAAATGGCGCTGAGGAGTGCTCCTTACTTCCACTGCCCATATCTTGCCGCCCGGCCCAGGAACGGTACTGGTAGCGATTCCGAACTTCCTCGTATGTATTGGCCAAAGTCTACAGAGGTCAACGGAGTTTTACTGGATTCCCAGACTGTTTCCATATAGGGTCCAGATCCAAATCGGATCCAGATTGCCATTCGGGGAAACTGCTTACCTGATAGTTCGTCCCGAAACTGGAGTGCAGCAGGGTAGTTAATTCAGGGAGGATTTCCCGAAGCCTAAAACAGAATCAAGGGAGGTGTGTCATATTATAAGGGTCGGGTTTTGTAGATTGAACAGTGGGAGACGGTGGGATATAATGAAGGAAGCAACGTTCCTGTTATTCGCAATGCGTTCGTTGGCTTCTTTAGTAACGGAGTGAAAAAGGTGCCTTGCTGCAGCGAGTTTACGATGGTCAATGAATGGGTCAGTAAAGCTGGCCAATGGAGACAATTTGAGTGCCACGTCTTCAGCATCGTTTAGTGGGAATGAGGGTCATTATGTGCCCTCTGGTTACATCAGAACGGCACTTGCACAGCTTTGGCTTTTCTGAAGACAAAATTAGAAGCTGTCCTAATCAAGGAATGCCTGGAGGTGCTAAGGGATAAGATTAAGGTTGATATCCCCAATTAAACTTTGGGTTGGTGTCAAGAAATGCTGCAAAGTTTGTATAAGATTGCAAGTACACGGGCAAGTTGGTAGGCTTGCTCTAGAAGCCAAATTGGCAGAGGGATAGGATTTGTGACATTTTGTATAAATGAGCTTAGGGTGGCGCCAATTTCAAGCTGGGAACGTTACAGCCTAGGCTTAAACATAAAATTAAGAGAATGGTCTGCACAAGATGAGGTAAACTGAAGATGCTCATACAAATTTCCTTAGTTTACCTGATTAAGGATAGGAGCCCCCGGAATAAGGCCCCAAGTTACCAAAACACATTAACTAGGCGCGATGTATCGGAGCTAGACACCTCGTTTGATTCAACGTCGGATCAAAACGACATAAAAATCTCGTATAAGTGATGCGGCCTGCGACACACTCCCCTCCGTTCAATTAACGCTGCAACTGCCGTCCCCACCGAGCCTCTCACTTCAGCTCCCTTATCTTTGGCTATTTCAATCATCCTAAAGGTGCCTCCCCGGTAATTTTTACCGCTGTACCGATGGCTCGCACGCAACCAATCCAAATATGACTGTGCATGCTGTGATGCTGACGGATAATTTTGCTGGGCTCCGGGTCACCTGTTCTTTCTTTCTGCCTTTCGGGTCTTGAAGCTTGCATTCCTCTCTCAAACTAGCTCTGATCCCTTCCATGCTAAGCCAAAACATTTTTATTTGATTAAACTTTGCTTCAACCCTCGGCTAGCCTTCAGAGCAGACGTTCGCTTCATGTTATTTTCTGACCCAGTTTCAATAGGATGCAGTCGATTAATTCTCCGCTCTTTAAAATATACAACCTATGCATTTCCCAACGGTGTTTACGCAAATGAACGACCAGTGTGCCTGAACCGGTTATCCGGAAAAAAGCACAACTTGTCGGATGCATGCTTATTCTACTTCCCCTTCCACAGCCAAGACAATCACGCTGTTCCGGCTTCTTCAGCAACTGACGCCTTACTAGCAGAAAGTTCTGATATGCCGTCGAAAAGTTACCAGAACTAACCACTGGGTAAACTAGACCCTTAAAATCCAAACGTTATGGATGAAAACCCCATAATAATTATTTGGTTCCGCCATATATTCCCATTTTTACTTTGTCCGCCTTCCAAAGTCAATCTCCGCGGCCCTGTTTACCAATAAGTGCAAGCTGCATTTTCGATTACCGCTCAAGGGCGTCCGTCCTTTTCTTAAGACCCACTCAATACTCTCACCTCAAGTAGTCTTCTATGCAAAGAGAATGGAATAGTAAACGGTTATGAGCCAAGGCAAACTTTTGCGACTTCCATTAAAAGTAGTTCCGTACGGATTTAACAAGTGCCGTTTTCCCACGTTCCCCAAAATCCCCCCGATACAGATCAAAGAAATATGAAAACAGTTCAAGGGTCAAAGTTTGCGCACAGGAAAAATGAAATACTTTCCGGTGGAAACAGTAGATGCGATAAAATAGCCATGAAAATTAAATTTTCAGGTGCCTTAAGGGTAAAGACGATAGAAAAATGTGAGTGCATCTCCAGTCGGCCGTGAAAGTTGGTGTATGGATGTGAAGAAGCCTAAGATGTGAAGTGAAATTTAATGAAATTCCTTGTGAATAAAACCGAATTTTACCTCCCAGTGAGTGGCTGTTGAGGATCTTTTGCTAGATTTCACTACTTCCCTTCTCTTCACTTCTCTACTTTCATCACTTGAGAATACTGTATCTAATTTTGCTGATCACCATCGTGCCCAGAAAACCTTTTCCCGTCCTTCGCTTGCCTTACACCTTTTTTCACCAATTTCTTCACCAAACCGCCACACACTCGTTCGTGTCACAGCGAGTGCTTGCCGTTGTCACCAACGGCAGTATTCAGTTTGAGCTACACTGGAGCCATTGGATTCATGCTCATAATTTTTCACCCTGTTGAACATAACATGGTCTCTGCTACCGAACATGATTTTTAGTCTCCAAGCGAAATTTATATCCCCTCATACCCAAATACTTTCAGATGTACAACTTGCTGATTCCTGCTACCGACATGTCTGATTTCCCGGCAACAATCACTTCTGAAGGACATTGGTGTACAAAGTTAAAAACGGTCATCGCCTAATAATAATAATAATAATAATGGGTATATTTCTCGAAATTCGAGAGTCATGCGCAAGGCAAGATCGCATTTACACATAGATGGCGCATTGGAAATCGTAAGACAAAATTTAGTCGTGAAGATGCAGTTTCTGTGCTCTAATGAACATAACCTGCAATAAGATGGGCTAATCACGAGTTTTTGGGCTTCGAGTCAGAGCTAGATAATCCAATGCCATAACTTTCTGGGGCCGACTATGAGTCGTGCACTGCGAGTCAGTCCATGTTTAAACGCATCAAAGGTGCGCATCGCCGGCGCATACTTTGGCTGGGGAGAAATGGTGGGTGTTGTCAAGTGGCCGGGTCCATCAAAAATCAGGAGGGTAATATGGTAAATATGAAGATCAATATGGATGTAGCAGCGGGATGGAGAATGGAAATCACACTGGATATCATATGAGGTGGATACAGAATGGTAATCAACAACGTTCAATAGTCAAAATAATGCTTAAAATGAAGCAGCAGGAAACCTTCAAGGTTGCATCAGACAATTTACGGGACGAAAGTATACGAAAAATCGTGGACAGAGAGACAATGGAACTTACAAAAATGGTCACTGGACTTATGCGGCCGGGAGCGGATTATGATGTGTGGCGGGAAGTAGACGGGTACATGTAAGGTTTACAATCAATCCTTGAATACACTTGCCATGAATGACTTGTGTTATCCTTGATTAATATTGGAGATTATGGTGTTCTCTGGCGGTACGGGTTTGGAGGTTGGGGGGTTGCGCGGCATTACAATAGTGATAGTAACTGTGGACAATCGTGATGGTCCATCTGAGATGAGGCACCCGGGGCGGTCAACAGCGTGGTTTGACTTGTCTCAGGGTCGCGCGGCCAGGTACTGGATAGCAGGATAGCAGCTTCCTAACGGGGAGAGACAACCAGCGCAAAGGATGGAGTGGATCTTTGGGCGATAGTTTGCGTTGCATCTGTGGTCATTGGCGAGCCTGGAGAAGAGTCGGAGAGAGAGGGGCAGTCTGTAATTTGTTCCAGCTGGTGTTAAGGTGAGTAAACAAAAATGGGAACAGTGAAAACAGTCAGTTTCTAACAAAGATTACAGGGACCAAGCAACTGTCATAAAACACGCAGAGGGTAGTTTCCGTTGACGGGACGTATGCAACAAACATCGGCTGCTCGCACCCTATAGAGCATATGGCTCAGTCATTCCTGTGCTTTATAGTCCTTATTTGAAACGCGTTCCCGTTTATCTTCCGACATCTTCGCAAATGCAGATTACAGTGGTCTGAAAGGACGGCCAGCGCAATGGTTAGGGAATAACGCCACCATTTGTTCTGCTTGTGGGACTCTTCTGGACTACGGGCGCGGTGTTAATGCTACGGGGAGTCAGTTATAACTGATCATGTGATCTTTCGCCGAAGTTTACTAATCCCAGTTGCCAAGAAAGGACATGACGGAATGGCTCGCGGATGGCAATGTGGGCTGGATGCTAGGACAGGATTTGATACGAGAAATCGTGGAAAGAAGAGAAGGGAGAAGCATGAGAATATCGGGATCGGTAAATTGTGTTTGAACAGGACGATAGCAACTTGTACCACATAGTAGTTTCAGTGAGCTTGCATGAATAATTAAGAAAGAACGACGGCAGTTGTTATAGACGTCAGCATACGTACCAGGTGTGCGGTAAGGGGAACAGGGGCATGTTAAAAAATAGAGGGGTGGGTGGTGAAGCATAAGTGGATAGTCCGATGAGCTACTTCCCCAGACCGACCAACAAAAAGCCAAACGCTTATTAACCGAACAAGGGCGGTGTGGGGTTTCCCCTTTCGCAGGGTCAGGTCTGGGCTGATGGCATACATATCCATTGTAGAAGGTGGCCCATTCCTTCGCAGCCCGAGTGTGCTTTGGTTGCTGGGGTAAATCTGATCCAGCGGAGACTTTTTCTCTTTTTCTAACAGAGGAATGGTTGAGCCCATATAGGTACTTTCCATAGTTCCTCCGCCTGACCTTAATTTTCCGCGTTTTTTTCGCAACTGCTGGGGGTGGGCTGTTTTCCCCACGTTCGGAGATGCTGAAGCAAACCTGTCGCAGTCATTTGGGTTTTCGCACGGACTAAGGAAACGAAAGTGGGGATAAGCAAGCACACGGAGGATGGTAGTTTATGCCGTAAAACGCAGACCTGTACGTATGGCTCCGTCATCGTCAACGCCTTGTCCTGTTTTCATTTACGAGTGCTGCTTGAAACTTACTAATGTGGACCTGTGTTTTGCATAAGCGAATCACATCGTCTGTGAGACGTGGACAGATTTTTTTTTAATAAGCGAAACTAGGCTGGGTACTTAAGGAAAAGTAGTCTACCTGGTTAGCGTAAGCAGGCTACTGGGAAGGAAGATGAGTAGGTAGGAAGAGTAAAAGGAACCTCGAAAGTGTTCTCTGATAAAATGTCTACGAAGAGAGGAACTAGATCAGGCAATACCCAGCATAAAGACAGGATCCTTTATGTTGGCAGAGCATATCAGGAGCAGAGAAATCTCAAGAAACAGACATGCATTGTCCCCTGAAGTTACAAGATAGAAGAATTGTAAACCCTGAGGGCGCCAGAAAATCTTTGAGGCTTTTAAGTGCGACGGTCATTAAGAAGTTCAAGCCTGTGTATTTTGGAGTGAACAAAATGTGGATACACAAAGGCACTCAGTACGTCTCGCTGTATACCAAGTTCTTGTGGAGCACAGTTGGCAGAGTAGTGACGCCTGCTTGCTGCCAATCCGTGGAGGCACAAATACTATGCTTCTGACGTTCAGATTCATGGCTCAACATGTTCACTTGGCATAACCAAATCTAGTGGCACCCAGAAACCTGGTTTGCAAAACACCACATTGCTTCTCTATAGCCTACCTTAGATTTTCATGGCAAACCTTCTTACAGGAATCTCTGAGATTAACCAAGAAGTCTGTCCTTCCCCTCACATTGTCAGAGACCTGGGTTTGCATTACTCCAGCACATTAAACTTCTCAGAATACACCCCTACATATAAGGATGACCTCTCCTGCATCCGTCACCTGTAAAAACAAAATTAGGAAGCCAATAACTGTCCAAAACTTGCTAAACATGCACGATTCTTACTCTCCAATAGAAAGAGCCCATGAATTGGGCCTACGGTATTGACTGAATATAACGCTCGAAGTCTTATCCCAACCCACTCAACAAGGTCTAGCCATTTTTTATCCCCAGTAGTTTTCGCAAATGCAAATCACTGTAGGTGCAGACAGAAAACTCCGTCAACGAAACAAGGCGGTGCGCTTTTTCACCTGACTTTCCATCTCGCTCAGTACGTATGCAGCAAGGCATATAAAAAGACACCCGCATCACATTTTCACTTACTCCCAAACTAATATTTAATGTCCCAATCTAAACCCTTTCTTTTGCATGCATTTAACAATTAGACCATTTCAAGCGAGAAATTCAGCATCATCTGATATCTCATTCTACATGACATTCATCGCGTCTCGTTCTTTGGTTTGCGCGCACCAGAACCCTCAGCTGGAACACCTCCAGACTTCCATCTCTCCCTTTTCAGTTTCAATTATGTGCGTTTGCACTCGTGTCCTGCCACCAGCCAACCATCCAGTTTCTGGCCCCATCCTCGCACGTCACAACACACCGTGAAAGAAAGCTGATCCAAGGCCTAGATCAACTATCCCAGAACGGATAAATGCGATCTGCTCCACGGCCGCGGTGAAGTGGACATTGATTCTAATCCTCATGAATCACCAACGTTGCAAGTCTGCCTAAGTATCGAGGCCACATAAGGTGATCCACAAAGCCTGTGACTCTTTGAGTAGACAAGTCCTCCTGATTGCACAGATTTACTGCTGGAACTGCCCGCCCGTGTCCAACATTTCCACCACGTCGACATTCAGTTGCCACAGAGGCACCCACATTTAGATCCCTGTTCCAGGATGTCGCTACCATCGGCCACAGCGAAAATCACCGCAATCATCTCCTCGGCAATCGCAGCTATCACTATTCCAGTAAGCCCTATCAGCTAAGCCCACAAACGCAAACAAAGGAGCAAAGAAACCCGTTTTTGTTTTACTCTGGCTTACCAGCGTTAAATATATATTATTCAACGCTTATCATATCAATCCTCACTCCTCAATGCCGACGACATTTCCATTCTTCATGTCTTTGTACAATGGCTAGCCAGTGTTCTTCGTTCCTCCACATTTTTAAAAGGCTTTGGACTATTTTCTTCACTGCAGGGTTCATAGTAAGATGGCCGACGCACTTGTTCATATCCATTATAATACAGGGTACCTAAAGGCCATCAACACTCTTCCCTCCGGCTGTTTTGGTCCGTCTTGACAGGTTTTTCCTTGCATCCAAGGTCTTCGGAGACTTTCTTCATGACATTTTAACATTCATGTCGATTTTATAAACCCGTTAAATCCGAATGCTGCAGGCACATCCTCATCCGCCGCCATTTTCCAATTGAACTCTGCACCTGCGATATGCATCGTTGGTGCGAATAAACACCATGTTCCTCTTGATATGCCAGTTTTGCTATTTCCTATCACTTTGTACCCAAATGTTTATTTGCTTATTCAATGTGACTTGCAATACCCCTGTAACATTTGATCATGCAAACAAGCATGCCTCTCGAGCTTTCCGAGAAATATAGGAGTATTATTATTATTATGAAACCGAATTTCAGCGAAGAATTTTTTGACCTCTGATAACCAGCGGTGCTCCAGTTACTTAAATTTGTAATGTCTGCATTCTGTTTGTTCTTCGGTGACCGTAAGACCTTCCAAGCCTTGGCCTACAACCCGTACTTGCAGGATGACATGGTAAGGATAAGAAAAAATTAACGCGGTACTTGAAACTAGCACCGAGGATGTACTTGCCGGTGTGAGAACTTTTCATAAGGAACAGGTCAGATCGAATCAGGAAAAAGACAGGGGGTTACAAATTGAGTCTTGGGGCATTCGTATAATAAATGTAATAAAAACTAGAGTGACTAGTCACAGAATGATGGACCAACAGCTACTAGAGGAATGTCAGTTGTGCGCACGAATTCTTCTACCATGCGCAAAGGTAAAATGGATTGCCCAGTATGGCTGGGTTATCCTTGCTTTTCAATAACCGGTACTCAGCTACCTCCAGGTGAGGCAATCACGCGCAGATGCACGAGTCGCCTGTCTAGCACAGGAATTAGGTGCAATTATCTCATTGTTGGTGCAGAGAAATTATTAGTGTGAAAGCCATTAGGGCAGCATGAGAGGGGAAACTGTCGCATTCCTCAAAATCCCAACGGAGTGATTGATACGAAATGTAGAAGCAATTAATATAGGCTTCGTGAGAGCATAATTTCTTGTCTATTGCTCCGTCAGTTTGGGCTACGCACAGTGTGGGTGTTTGGAGCGTTCGGTGATGATCCCCAAATGTTTGCTTTGGGAGAGCACAAAGTGACACAGCGCTATGTGGGCTTCTCATGGGCTGATTCCAACCGCCGAAACTATGCAGTGTCTTGGTTTTGTTGATCACGAGCTGTATTAGGAGAGGGTACTAGACTTTTGTCGCGTAAACTTCGGTGAGGCTTTTGCATCAGTCAATCACCCACCTTTTATATAACAAATGGAGGCTTCCGGCGTATCTAGGAGCTGATCGGTCAGATGAAACATTCTTCCGGCTGTAAGAATTATAGCTTTAGGCTGACTAACGAGAACTGCACAGTAAAAGGTGACGAGTGGTGATCCTCAAGGTCTTGTCCTTGTCCCCGACTTGCTTTAATTTCGTGAGTAACTTAAGGATATCTTGGTGACTTAGTCGGAGACATAAAATGGTATTTAATTAGGAGGTATAATGCGAAACATGGTTGAACAACGGTGGACGTCAACTGCCCTTCTGCTTACTTGTTGGGCTTCGCAAGCTGGTGAACATGGGCCATTCTCATTTCCCCCAACCCGGATAAAAATAGGTCCCGCGGACCGCAAACGAGCTGTGTAGTGCAAGAAAGGCGAAAAATATCCACCCGGGAAGCTTTCAGTTTCGGATCCATCATTAATTTTAGGAAGCCAGAGACGTTTATTGTACCACATTAAGCCCTATTTATACCTCACCTGGAACACTGCGTGCTGACCCTGGCACAGCTTCTTAATTGGGAGGTGATTTGTTTAGATCAGCTTTAGTCAACAGCGGTGATAATTGGTCAAGGATAGAGAAGGAAAATTAGCAAACCCCAGATGATAAGGAACGGATCTTATCACAAAAGAGCAGAATGAAAAGCGATATTTGTAAAGCATGGGCACTAAAAATTCTTCAAAAGTGCTTCTTTACCAAAATTCCTGAACCACCGGCCTGAAAGTTATATTTAGGTTTTATCATGTGTGCTTCCATATGACTGAAATTTCGTTATTTTGCGCACACTGGGCGAGTTTGGCTCCCGTCCTTTTGGCCCCCCATGAACCACGTGCGCAATTTTGTACAGTGCGGTTGGCCCTGGTTCAAATCTTTTGTGATCAAGTGATTAGAGGTTTTTGCACATTTATTACCTGTATAATCCGGTATCCGAGAGCATACAGGGTAATTGCATTTAGAATTCGACTTTGTCCGGGAACTTCTTAGACGCTGAATAAAATATAACTGAAACTTTCAAAATACTGTTGAAACTGACCTGATTCATTGACGGAGGTGTGCTTTATGCTGCGGCTAGTGATGAAATAAAGAAAGTGTCACACATCTTTAGAGACAGAAAGCAATCTGGAAGAGAGAGCGAGCTTCTCTAGCGAAGATCTAACGAACGGAACGAAAAAACTGAAAAAGTTTGTGACCTTTAAAACCTTGCAAATATCTTTTAGGAGAGATGGCTTAACTTTTTCGCTATTGATAGTCAGACAATTTTAAGGCAGACAGTCTGAAAAAGATAGTGCTCGTTTTTCCATTTTCTGGAAGTGACAAAGCGCGCAGAGCGCATTTGGAGGATTCACAATATCTTACCACCTCTGGGCTTTAATTTGCAGGTGGTTTCTTCCTCTCCTTTAGCAGAAAAGAAGTCGGAGTCAGTAGGAAAGAAGTCTTGACGCTGATCTAGACTTATGGAAATGCCTGTCTCATGCAGTCCAACTGAATTTAAATGGATTGTCCCTGTTTCCGTCAGTTCTTTGCCAATTTCGGCTCTAGTTCCATGCTCATTTCCACATTGTCATCTTCCCGGCCTGGGACCCAGCACAGTGGCCTCGTAACAGCCTGCTCCTGTTTGACATCCGTATAATCATGAGAACTGAACTTGACAGTTTGACATTTGCTGAGTTTTAAGAATTTCACACAAAGTCGCTGCCCACTGTGAGTTACTTCATCTCTCTGAATTCATTTTTGCTGCATGCGCTTCATGGTTCCAAATGCCTCACGTTTATACCACTACTGATGAAGCTACCTTTCTGGATCGATTGTCATCACAAGTATGCAAGAATCCTTTATATAATACACAAGTGATTTATGTCCTCTAGCCTTGATAATGTTCAAAAACAGCGACACTCGAAGTGAGGCTGTTAACGGCGCGGTCGGCTGCGTTAGATTCAGAGTTATTCGCAGGACATCTTTAATCCCTGTCCTTTCTTTTTCCTCCTCTGCAGCTGATTAACAGCCAGGTTTTTTGGCCTCATGTTGCTGAAAACGGAAAAGGACATTAAAGCCAACTTGTCAGTCATCAGGGGAGTAATCTGGAGTCGCTTTCGAGAGAATTAAACCTAACTCAGAAGTCAACAACTTTCTTCGGACAACCTGGCTCTACGTTTCCAACCTTCTTAGGGCACCGTTGCTAGGGTCCCAAAGTCGCAACCTCCTAGCTAACCTTCATTCTCAGACCAAGAAACCCAAAGGCCTCTAGCTCACCTATGATCAGCCTTAACTTAAGTGAAGATAAAACCCAGATTACTGTATTTGATGTGCAAGGCGCTACTCCCTCATTCGTTTATATTAGGTGATTTCGATACCCCCACAGTAAACTTACAAGGAGCAGTAATGGAGACAGTTTTTGATAAGCACTAACCAACCTGATACCGTGGCTCACTCGGATGCAAGAGGCTTCTGTCCAGCCAGTTAATGTCATGGGGAAAGCCTGTCACATCTCGACCTGCCGCTCACAAGGGAGAATCATCAGGTGGGCGCGGCCACCTTCCTTCTTCCTTTGGATAAAGGTGACCAAAGAATGCTTGCTTTTTACCATATCATTCAGTGACTAGCAAGCAACCTACAAGGTAAATAAGGCATTGTCTTCAACTGAGCAGACTTTGACGATATCTGTTCCTTCCTAGCCAAGGAACAGGGGCGTAAAGAAACTGAGGCCGACGCCGATATTCTCAAAGCTCAAATCAACGGCCGCATTCGGCAGGCTAGCCATCCACCTGTCCTCAGGAAAAGACCAGCTACCGAAAGTCTCCCTATCCACGCAATATATAACGTCTTCTGGGGGCGCCATTACCTGTTAGGAAGACATAGCTTTCAAAATTGGATACCGATGCAGATGAATTTGCCTTCTGCCGCAACCTTTGAAAGTGAAAAATTGGAGACCCGTTAATGAGACAGTGGCGTCCTTTTCCAACTCGTGCTCATTCGAATCCACCTGCACTCTTTTTATATATGCACAAAGCAAGGCAGGCAAAGGCTACTTCCTTTAACTTCTGCGGGAAGATGGCAATCCGACTACGAACGAGTCTTACGTAACCTTGATATTTCGGTCTGGCACTGAGAGAATCCTCAGTCTAATGACAAGTACTCTTCACCCCCTTTCTCCACTGCTCTCTACCTAGCCAAAAAAATTAAATGACCTGAAAGACGAAAACCTCTGAATAAACTACATGTATTTAGCCAACTGGGCCTCGAAGAAATCTACTTTGGAATCCTAAAATCACCCTCGTTCATATTAGCCAGCCGCCGTAGAGAGCCCAGCGAACGAAGCATTCTCTCACTTAGGAGCAAGCGCTAATCAGCTCTGACTAACAAAAAGTAGAAGGCCGGCATTCGGGTATCTGCGAGCAGATCAGATTACCTAATATATTGAGCAACAAGGTTGAAAGTCTGTACCATGCCATGAGCTTCAACCCCAGGTCATTCTCTACTACGGAAACTTGGCTCATTGTTCCCAAATAAGTGCCAACTTTGGAGCGCTTTCTAGTGTTATTTGCGCAAATACCTGAAATGGCGCGTTGAGTTTGCTGATTGACACCACGAGCCATCATGCTTTTTCCTGGAAAATGAAGGTTTCGGAAAAAATTAAGTAGGGTTGTGAAAGGTGACCACTTACAGTTGTTACGACTAGCAATGACGGGAAAATGTGTAGTCGTTTTGTCACAGTTCTCGTGAGAGAAATGCTAAGGATTACTACCAAACGGCGCAACTGGTGGATACTTTGCAAGACTCATCGAGCATCGGGGACGGGGAACAGTGAACGCGTCTACAAAATGGGCCTGAATGTGAATTGACAGGACAATAATACCCTGCGACAGATGACAGCCGGCTAAAATAAATAATGTGCGATAACGTGGCGTAAAGCAAAACACTTCGAGTCACACAATACTTCTCAACAGCAGGATGTTGTTGACGGATATGGAATCCTGTGGATAGAAAAATGAATGGACGGGACGACAAGTGTAAGTGACAAGTGTAAGTGACTCGTAAACCAACTAAGCACACCGGCTGAATTTGTGCTATACGGTATAACAGCGTCTGCGCTAATGTCAAATCAGAGCTGGAAACGTGATTGCATCGGTTTAGACAAATTGGCAAAACAAGTAAACAGTGGTTTAATCAAAGTTTCAATGCTTCGGAAAATCTGGCTACTTTTTACGTCTAGCAAAATGATTCAACTGGCCGAATAATGTCAGGATAACCAAACAGTAGATAAAAACCTCTACGATGACCACTGATGACTAGAAGTGGCGTAGCGTAGTCGCGGTAAATTTCCTCCAGTCATTTCGTACTGATGATGTCACAATCTGGAGCGATAAGGCAACGGGGACTGTAATCTAAAGTGAGCAGCCCTAAGTGCTGGTCTATCAATGACCACAAGTATGCAATCATGCCACTCGGAGAAGCTCCGACTTAGTTGTTCAAGCCAGGCGCAGATACTGCGATGAAATTTGATGGGCAGCAAAAGATCTTAGGCCTCCGGCTTGTCAAGAACCTCCCTTTCTTACATTATCATTAGCAGCTTGGATGTGCCCTTGCCGCGTCCTCAACGCTATAAAAGGCGGTTTCCCCACTAATTCTAGGGAGGTCTTCCCGGTGTTTTTTGAACTTATATCCATTTCGCGCTTCAGTGTGACGGCATTTCTTACAGCAATCCGATCAGTTACTGGAGGTCACTGGAACGTGGGAAATTAAATGCCGCGAAGCTAGTCCGTGGTCTCACGAAATTCATACTTACAGAAAGTAGCAAGTTTGCAATTTTGTCCACCGAAAATACCTTTAATAACTGGAATTTATTTTCAATGTTCAACCTGTTTCCATCTGGGCTCGCTGCCCAAATTTTTGTACTGAATCCTTGAAAGACTCACCGGCCCCCAACAAAAAATATCCGTGCCGCCATTTAGTATTACTACTTCCAAGAGCTCCATTATCCACACAAGAACGTCACTTGTAACAGTCTTTCTGAAAAGATATCCTATATATCGGGTAAAGGTACCTCCAAGTTGATACGAAATAAGTTTTCGTTAATAAAACTGTGCATGATTATTTCAGCTGCAAGTGAATACCTGGCTCTTTCCTGGTCCGTTCGGTGCGTAAGTAACAGGCATAAACAAGACGGTGCACCCGAGTTTTCCTTGCTGTTTTTCTTGCTTGCCAGTTCTCTAATGGTGTTTTATGCAGCACGGGTGATTTGCAAACGATCGGCTCCAATGATGAGACGTAGTTCATGGTGGAGTTCATGACCTGTTTTCCAGTTCTTACTATTCCAGTGCTGGTTCAGCATAGTTGAAGGCAGCTCAGATCCCGAAAACTAGTGGGCTAAATTGCCACCATCATGAGACATACGGAACCGGTCGTATGGCACGCAACATATCATGGGATCACTGCAGGGCGAATGCTGGTTAGTGCTTTATGAAAGGAACATTTTCAACGCGGGCTTGGTGACATAGGTTGGCATCCGTCAAATGTTTCATTGACAGCGAGAAACTCAGTCTCCCATCCCCTCGATCACCCATTTTTTCGTCACCTAATAGCTAATCAGATGCCTAAGGAAAGAAATCATGCGATACACTGGGAACAAAAGAACTTTGGGGACTTCGATTGGAAACAAAAATACACTTACTAATGAAATCACAGTCAAGCAAAAACAACCGTTTCTCATTCCACAAACCATCGTCACACTTCCGATCGCTTGAATCGACAGCAGATATACAGTCAAGGTGTGCAAACTGGATTTTCAGAAGGCCTTCTAATTAGCCACCCACACCCTGATATTGTCAAACATGAGGTCTCTAAATGTAGCATACCCAGTCATGGAATGAAGTGCTATTTTAAAGACCGGAGGTTCATTTTGAGCGTATACGGAGTGAGTTCTTCTCTGGCAAGTGCTTGTAGGGTGCATCCGAGTTCGGCGTCTGTCCCTCAGATGTTCCTATGAATCACTGATAATCTCGCGGTGACAATCACACCCATCGCATTTGCTGCTGAAGAAAAATTGTAAGTAATCCAAAGGACAATCGTATATATTTTGGCATGTTTCTTGAATGCCTCTAGGGGCATGCTTGGTTGCATGATCAAATGGTGCACTGCTATTTCAACTCACGTGGAAAAGATAGGTACACATGCAGGGAAAAATGAAGGAGAAATAGCAAAATTGGTATTCAAAGAGCAACGAGGTGCTTTTGTGCACCACTGACGCTTATCACAGGTGCAAGGTCTATCTGGGGGGATTGCGGTGGGTGTCAAGATATATTCAAACGGACCAAACCAACTGGAGAGAAGAGTACTGATGGCCGATAAATAACCAGTATTAAAATGGGAATGAAAAGAACTTCGGTCATTTTACCGTGGATCCTGCAGCCAAGAAAACAAGTAACAGCAATTCGGAAAGACGAAGGGACGAAGAATATTCATGAAGAATGGTGGTAAAACGATTTTACAGATATGAAGAGGGCAAACGTCGTCGGTATTGAGGAGAGTGACTAATAACGCAGTATGCTATGAACAATATATCTGACGCTGGTAAGTCCGTGTAAACCAAAGAACAGGTCCCTTTGCTTCCTTTGTTTGCCATCGGGGGCCTAACTGACGGAAATTACTGGCATATTGTTAGCCTTGGTCGTCGGGGGAAAATTGCGGGTGATGTCTGGGGTTGACCAGGGGTCTAATTGTGGGTGCCTTCGTGGCGATTGGGCGCCAACATGGTAGATGTTAGCCACAATTGGGCAGTTCCAGCAGTAAATTTGTGCAATTGGGAGGACTTGTCTGCGCGGAGAACGACAAGCGTTGTGGAATAGATTGTGTGGCCTTGATTTCTAGACATACGTGTTACAGGATCATCATTCCGCGTCGGTGCGTCATGCAGACTAACAGCAGTGTCCTTTTTATCGCGGAACCTGGAGCGGATTGCATTTGCCCCCCTGGGATAGTTAATCTGAGCCTTGGGTTGTTTTAGTTTTACGGTGTGTTGAGACGTGGGAGAAGGACGCCAGATACTGGATATCAAACCCTGGGTGAGGGGTGAGTGCAAACGCGCGTATCTGACACGGAAATGGTAGGAAATGGCAGTCTGGAGGTTTTCCAGGCGAAGGTTATGTGCGTGCAACACTGAGAACGAGAAATGATAGATGTTATGTAGAATTAGGCATCGAACGATGCCGAACTGCGAGCTTAGAATTAGCTAATTCTCACATGCATGCAGAATATATGGTTTAGGCGAGGACAATAAATATTAGTTTGGGAGTAAGCGAGAATGTGATATGAATGCCTGTGTCTATTTATATATCATGCTGCAGATGTATTAAGCAAGGTCGCATGTTGGGTGAAAAATTGCACTGATATTGTTTCATTGACGGAGTTTTCTGCCTACACCTATAGCGATATGCATTGGTGGAGAATACTGGGAATAAAGTGGCTAGGCCTGGTTGACTGGTTTGAAATAAGATCTAGAGAGCTACATTCATTAAATACCCTGGGCCCCGCTCATAGGTTCTTTCTATTGGTGTGTAAAGAACGTGCAGGTTTAACAAATTTTATACAGCTATTGTCTTCCCAATTATATTTTTAAGGATAGCGGAGGCGGGAGAAACAATGCTTATAATTTAAGCTAGTTTATTTCATACGGAGGAATATTTAACGGTGCTGAAGTGTTTCCTAAGTGCTTTACTCGACAGTGGTACTGATACCAAGACCTCAGTTTGGGGTGTGGTGATAAACCCAATTTTACCAATAATTTTATGAAAAAAGAGAGGTTAATTTGAACTCGACGCACCCATTAGGGTTCGCGGTGTAGTTTTGTGCCACGTTCCATGTGGCCTATCGGGGAAGACTAGCCCGGAATCTGTTTTCTAAATGTTTGTTGAACATCCTAAAGCTCCAATCTGTCACTCTTTTGCACATTGGAACTCACGATGGAAGAGTAGTTCAGAATGGGTCTTACTTGTTTATATACCAAAAGCTTGCTTTCCATGGTTCTAAAAATTCTGTTTACCAAAACAATTATTCTTCTCGCCTTTGCAACTTTAATCTGGGTATCTTCTGAGAATTTGAATGTGCTGAAATAATGCAACCCCAAGTCTCTGACGGTATTAGGGGAGGGAATGACTTCTTGGTTAATTTTAAAAATTCTTGTGGGCGTTTGGCATTTTTGCACAGGCATACTGCTTTTGTGGGCGGGGAACTTCATCGACCAAGCTGTGCACCATAAACCAATCGGCAGTAGATCATGTTTTACATTTTCTAGTATAGGGTTGAGGTCACCAAGGGGAAACGTATACACAATCCTTGCATCGCCTTAAAGCAGAAGAGGAATCTAATACCTAATGACATAAAGAATGTCATTGATGTACAGCAGGACCAGCGGTGGAACTAGTAGGCTTCCTTGAATAGCCCCACCAATAATCGGATAGGGCTTTGATGAAGTTCCATTTACATTCAGTACATTCATCCCAGAGGACAAATAGGAAGAGAACCAAGCCAGCAGGTGACTCCTTAAACCGTAGCTTTTCGCTTTCATGAGAAGCTTGCAATAAGATAACCAATGAAAAGTCTTTGTCAAATCAAAGCAAATCACGATCACCGACGTTCCTTCATTGGCGGCCTTCGTTACTAAGTGTAGGAAATCAGTCATGCGGGTATACCATGATTTCTTTGAAGGAAACCATGCTGGCCGGCGTTAATTAGGTCATGGTCTACTTGGTATGTTGATAGATTTTATCATTCTTTCCATAGTGCGACAGAAAACTGGGCTGCTGTTGATGGGTCTGTGATTAGGCGGCTCCTGTTTTCAGCAGTTTTTGTGAACTGTGACAAGAACAGAAAGTTCCCATCGGCGGGGGAAAGTCCCACTCTTTAATGAGAAACGAAATAGACTGGAAAAATTATAGGGATGTCTGAACCCCCAAATTTGAAGAGCGATGGGGGAGGGTCGTCAGGTCCAACGTGGAAATAGTCTTATTTTTGACTACGACGGTTTATTATCACTTGGGTGGAAGGAGAACCTTGGATGGGATGCAGAGAAAACTGTTGGGTTGACCGGTGTAACGCTGTTTTCATCGGTTTTCATAGAGGAGGCAAAATGATCACTGAGCGCCACTGGTGTCAGTTCAGGGTCATTGGCGTGGGTGCCCCTGAATATGACAGATGTGGTGTACGCACTGGGTAGGGAATTGTCGGTTCCCAGTAGTTTTTCCAGAGCTACTGCTCTGCTGGTAGAATGTAACGCTTGAAGTTACTTCTTTTCAAGAGGATTGAGAACTGCCCTAATCTTCTTAGACAGACGGTTCATTTGCTATATCAGAGCAAATTCTTTTGTTCTTTTGAATCTTGTTTGTGTTAGGGAAAATGTTCTTAGGGCGGTCCAGGGTGCTCAACCACTTGGGATTGTGCCGCACTGGGTTGGATTGATGAAGTTAAAGCACACACCTAGGTTTGAGCTAATTTGGCTGCTGGCCAGTTTAGGATCCAATACAAAAAGAAATCGTCCCAATTTGAGCTGAGAATTATGGAGGGAAGATGGCTCCGTGGGGTTCTATTGTATGGTTTAATGAAAGCTAAGGAAGAGATAACGGACGACGAAACTGAAAACTTACACACAATCTGGGAATGACCACATCCGAGTAATTTGTTGTTTTTGGACGTGCGCACCCGGGTTAAGCCAATAGTGAACATGAGATCAAGAGTACCGTCGGCTTTTGTGGGTAATGGAAACTGCTGTGTCCATCCACCCAGTCGTGAACCGGAAACTAACTTGGAAAGGCATTTCGTGGATGATAAAAAGAACAACAAATCCCTAGGGCGTTGAAGTCGCTGGCTACTAGCTTAGGACGCGGGAATTCGGCGGCCGAGTTAAGTGAATCAGTTAGTGGTAAGGACTCTGAATGGTGCGTATAAGGGGGCGGCAGATGTAACTAATAAGTATGCCCTGAGGCCCTACAGCCACAGTCGTCCAGACAGAATCTTTCAGGTTATTAAATCTAGGGTGTTTGTGCCATGAAGCTAAAAGGATGTGTCGTATGTAAATTACAGAGCCTCCTGCTTGCCTATTTTTTGTCTTTCGTAAAAGCAATGTAAAGAACTAAAGTGATCTTTCCGTCCGGGCTGGTGTCGGCCAGCCGTGTCTCAGCGATAAGAATGAAATCATATCTACGCGTATACACCAAAAGGTGCAAAGCGTACACCTTATTTAGTTTCAGGCGAGCATTTAATAGCAACAACAAAAATGGCCCAGTAGTAGTAGCACGTGGACGCAGATAACTGAGATAAATATTATCGGAGGTGTAATGTTTTATTTGTGGTGAAAAGTCACCGTAGGACAAGCGAGGGGGAATGGATGTAGGTGGCAAAGCCTTTGGGAGGTCATGTTCTATAACGTTTGATTAATAGTCTGGGGCAAGTTCCAACCTGTTTTCCCTGGTGTAGCCGGTGAGCAGCGTGTATTTGTTGGGGAGTGAAGAGGCTGTGTAACTTTGGTGGAGTGTCTGGTATTGCTGAAGGGAAAATCGAGTAAAATAAAGATTTCTCGATAGCGTTCGGAACAACAGTGTAGGCGGTAAGATGTTGGAAGTTCTAACATCTACCTGATTGGAAGCCTCGAGATTTGACCTGTGGAAGGTGGAACAGTGGATGCAGGCAGTTCGTCCTAAGCATTGTGCTCACAGGCTGTAGATATTCAGTCCAAGGCTACTAAAAAAAAGGTGGTCTTGTCCAGAGTGGCGTAAGGCTCACACGTACTTTTGGCATCAGATGACGGGCCAGGATTAAAAAAATAAGTTTCCGCCTCGAGGCACCAACCACGGTTGAAGTTATGACGGTTACAAAAACCTCGATGGATGGGGAAGCGAAAGAAGCTTTTATTGTTGCGGAGTTCTAAAATAGTGCTGAAACGAAGAGACTCAGTTCTAATCAAGTAAACCAAACCTCCTGAAGGGGCCGAGCCGTGTGAACATGGTAGACCAAAGGGACAGGGAGTGACACCGAGCGATAAATTGTGGAATTAGCAGAGATCATCATCATCATCGTTCAGCGTTAAACAGCAATGCAAGCCTCACTGACCGCTGCCTTCCCCCAGAGTTACACGTTTATATAAAAAGAGTGAATATCCAACGGAAACAGGGAGTGGACCTACACAAGCGGGAAAAGATAAGACGCTGCTGCAGCCAACACACGCAACATAGTCTAACTGTACAAACGCACTCTCGCAATCATTCTGGTTCGATAAAAAATGAAAACATGATCGCCACTGTTCATGGTTCACTGTCATATCCTTCAGTGTTTCAAGCCAACTAGTTGGTGAGTCTTTTGGACCCCAACCCCAACCCCAACCACGAGGACGTGAGACAACTACTTTACCTATGTTCCCT
>LUCM01006994.1:139220-150393 GCA_008360955.1 Fasciolopsis buskii
TTGTCCTCTCCAACAGTATCAAAGTTGTGGCGCTGCTGTCGCCAGTCCTGTAACGTAACCTTTGCGCTTTGAAGGTGCAAAGCAACATGCCAAACCGCGCACCGATCTCGACAAGTCTATCTAGTGGGCCGTTGTGGCATGGTCCGCCAGTACTCTGAACAGGCCACACGAGGGTCGTCTGCGTATATCTAGGTCGCGATAAGCTTTCCTCCACTTCCCAGTTCGACTCTACATCCCGAGACCTCGTAAAGGCATCTTCCATCACCCGTCCATGAACGAAGTTTGAACGAGAAATGGAGAGATGGGACAACACCACTTCTGTCGAACGCCATTAAGTCCGTTTCATGTGAATATCGTGACCAAGTTCACCGGAATACCTCACGGCGACCGTCGGTATGCGAGTACAATGCTCGCAACAGGTTCACGAAAACTTCGTCGGCATACCCTTCCGGTGGAGAGCACCGAGTAGTGCTGGCCAATCCACGGAATCGAAAGCAGCTTTCAAGTCGAGGAAGACCACGATCGCAGGGCGTCCGGTGGTGTGGGCGCAAATTTCGAGTGTTTGGCGAAAAGCGAATCTCTGGTCGATGCAACCTCGACCGTGGCTTGAAAATTCCGATCTGTTGTTCGCGATATATTTCGCGAATTCTGGTGTCAAACGGCGCCAGCATTATCGAAGCTAACACCTTAGTACCTGATCAGGAATTGAACTAAATCCCAACGATGATTGGTGCAAGTCACTCGTGTACCAGTTTCTTGAAAATGGGTATAATCAGTCGACTGCACCCCACGATAGCGGGTATAGCCCCTCGTTTCCCAAATCACGGAGCAAAGAGGTAAGTGGATTTCATCAGAGCTTCTCCCCCCAATTTTGAAAAGAACTGGGGGAAGGTCGTTCGGACCGGTTGCCTTTCACCTCTTCAAAGCCGAAATTTCGACGCACTTCCAGCTTCCGTTGGGGGATCAAGTGACTCCTCAACGGATTCACAGCTCCAGGCGTCAGACTAAATACGATACATTGGCAGCTAAACTGATTCTTAAATGCTGTGCCCAGAACACCAAAAAATCTTTACCTGTCTACCAAATGGATGAGCTCTCCATTCCTATCGCACACGACTTCACTTAACCGCAGTTCGCCGCCACCAACTTGTCGTGTATAAGCTTAAAACAGTCTTTGACTGTAACTCTGAAGCGGACGCCACTTCCATTTCTTCGGCTGCTTAACCCACCAGTTTCCACGGTCCATCCTAAGGCTTAATGGGTCAACTGACGCTGCAACTGCCGACGCCACAAAGTTGGGGAGCTTGGGCGGTTTGTTTCTCTTTCAAGATGCCAGCGACCTTTGCGCATCCTGTCCGTTGAATGACATTTGCAATCATAGGAGCAGGCGTAATTGCCGAACAAATGCTCGTCTGCTTTGATTTTCTTCTCAAGGCTCGTCTACGCTGCTGCTGGTCAATGTCTTTAGGTTACCGAAAAGATTCTGTTCACAGCTGTTGCAAACAACCGAATCCCAGTAGATATCCAGCGGCCGAATCGGGCCTATGGCCTGCATCAACGGACGTTGAGCTGATGCAAAAATTACATTAGAACTAACGCATGGCCCGATTTTGACGTAGTGGTCCAAGGTGACTATATGATAGTCTGAAGTAACTGCGCCAATGTTAGCTTACTGCAACATGGTCGATCTGACTCAGGCTACACGTCGAGTAAGAGCACCATGTCGCTGGGTTACGAGAACTGTAGTGGAAATTTCGGCCAGACAGGAATAAGTTACCCATATAAGGACTTGCCAAAAGCCTTTCCCCCGTTTATCTGTCGCCGAGCCAAGTCAAGGCGCAATTGCCGTCGCTAAAAAGGACTCCGATGCACCTGCATTTTCAAACTTGTGCGTTAAAGTCACCTGCTACCACTACAATGTCAGCACGTGTGCTCCTCCGAACAAGACTGATGAGTTCGTCATTAAATTGGTCTTTTTGCGAGTCGGGGCGTGTGCCAAGATAACAGGCAAACTGCGCTTAACACCACTATCCTTTCGGACGCCGGCTGATATCTGCAGTCCCACAGCGCACAGCCGACTATTGACTGGGATCCGGTCTGTGGGGTTGCTTCAGTCTCCTCACCTAAGATATCCTACACGGCTTTGACTCACAGCCTGAGCTCTTTCGTCCCCTAAAGTATGCAGGAAATATCTGGACGAGACATATGGCGCGGTTAGTTAAATTAACTCGCACTAAAGAAATTCTGAACTTCACTGTCTTATTGAAGCAGAAAACATCAATCGAAAGTGAGTCCACTGTCAGTGCTAAACATGCCAGTTGGGCAACGTGCATTACAGTACACACATTGAAAGAACCGAGATTCACAGATTGACGAGGTTTGAAAAACCGTGGGCTAGCAGACTGAAATCTACTCATTCCACTATTTGACCATGAACCGTCGCCAATATCTGGCGCGTTAATAGTGAGCACATCTTATGGGTAGATAGAGAAGCAAAGAGATTAGGTTGGAGACAAAAGAGACTGGTTAAATAAAAGACAGGGAACTCTGAGCAGTAGCATAGTTATCGCTACCCACCCCGCTCGATGAAATGGGCAGCGCGGTCCTGATTATCTTGGGTGACGACCGAGGCAGTATGGAATTATTTGTAGACGTGTAACTCATGGGGATCGATGGGCGGTTACTGCTAGGGAGTCCATCCCCTTAGCAGAAGAACGATTAGGGTTCTCAACAAAAGCCTTTGGTTCTGACAAGAACCTGACCGCAAGGCAATGAGGAATAGCTGAGTGGACCCCCATCTACTTGGATCAATTATTCTCCCATTCGTTTTTCCAACTGAGTTGCTAAATCAGATCAATCCCCAACTTGGAGGACCAGGAGACTACATCGCCGGGCCTTTAACCATTGACTTTCCATGCATGATTGGATCCTCGGCTTGAGACAAGCCATCCTGAATAGCCCATTAGATTATGGAGGCTCGCAAGTCGTAACGCCACGCCAAGGTTTAGTCTCCTTGTGACAGTCGGGGATCTTATGTGATGGAAGACGGTTGTGTCTTGCGTGGACCCATTCTATCGAGGTTTGCGACATTGCTAGTTAGAAAAGGTCTCTTTTGTTGGTGTCAAGCACATCACTAGTCATTTGGAATCCTGCAGCTTGTAAGGGCAGGGTGGGATATGACGGTGGACTAGAAGAACTGGCTTTGACGTCCGTACTGTGAAGTGGGTGCGGGGTGGATAGGTATTTGAGCCTGACAGAACAAGGTAAAGTTAAGTTGCTAGAACCCATGGGTGTCATCTGGACAGAGGCCGAATTGTGTGGGTGAGCTCCATATGCTTAGGTCTACTACCGCAAGGCTTGAACCTATGGGCGGCAGTGGCCCTAAAGAATTTCCGTTAGGCCGACGAATGGATGCGCGTTTTGGAGACAACGCCTGTTTCAGATGATTCTACTGTAACGTCCGTGCATTTCTTGCTGGTGGCATCTGGGAAATAAAATGCATGGGACTGGAGCCGTGTGAGGAGCGGACTACAATTCCCCACCGAAAAAGGCCTGTGTCTATAGGTATTTTTGATGTCATAGTGTGTAATTGCGCCAATAACACTTTGTTTGCTGACGAATAAATTTTCTGGAAGTTTTGTCTGGAACCGCGGCATGGGGTAATAACTATGACATTGGGTCCACTTCCGCAGCTTTGTCATTAGACGAGATACGGGGGCCAGGCCGCCAATAACCAACAGTTAATCTCTTAGGCCATTCATGGCAATGCGATCCGAGAAATTAAATTCAGTATCGGTAAATGACTTATCTACCCCACTCCAAGTTTTGAGGCCAGGAAATCCAGGACACTACCAGCGTCCACCAGACCATGCCTATCCAGCAGTGCTTCAGGATCAGTGAGGTAGAATAGGGTGCAAACTTTCCGATAGAGCGCTCGGAATTTTTAACGTGATCGATTAACTCGGATAATCTTCCTTTGAATGTCTGTGCTCTGCCATGTGCTTCAACCCCAGGTCATTCTCTACTACGGAAACTTGGCTCATTGTTCCCAAATAAGTGCCAACTTTGGAGCGCTTTCTAGTGTTATTTGCGCAAATACCTGAAATGGCGCGTTGAGTTTGCTGATTGACACCACGAGCCATCATGCTTTTTCCTGGAAAATGAAGGTTTCGGAAAAAATTAAGTAGGGTTGTGAAAGGTGACCACTTACAGTTGTTACGACTAGCAATGACGGGAAAATGTGTAGTCGTTTTGTCACAGTTCTCGTGAGAGAAATGCTAAGGATTACTACCAAACGGCGCAACTGGTGGATACTTTGCAAGACCTCTATGCAGAGCAACGGGGACGGGAACAGTCGAACGTCGTCTACAAAATGGGCCTGAATGTGAATTGACAGGAACAATAATACCCTGCGACAGATGACACGCGGCTAAAATAAAAATGTGCGATAAACTGTGCGCGTAAAGCAAAAAACTTCGAGTCAACACAATACTTCTCAACAGCAGAATGTTGGTTGACGGATATGGAATCCTGTGGACTAGAAAAAAATGAATGGACGGCGACGACAAGTGTAAGTGACAAGTGTAAGTGAACTCGTAAACCAACTAAGCACACCGGCTGTAATCTGTGCTATACGGTTATAACAGCGTTCTGAGCTACAATGTCAAATCGAGAGCGGAAACGTGAATTGCATTCGTTAGACCAATTGGCAAAACAAGTAAAACAGTGGTTTAATCAAAGTTTCAAAATGCTTCGGAAAATCTGGCTACTTTTACGTCTAGCAAAAATGAATTGCAAACTGGCCGAATATGTTAGGATAGACAAACAAGTAAGAAATAAAAACCTCTACGATGACCACTGATGAACTAGAAGTGCGTAGCGTATCGCGGTAAATTTTCCCTCCGAGTCATCTTCGTACTGATGATGTCACATAATCTGGAGCGATAAGGCAACGGGGGACTGTAATTAAAGTGACAGTCCCAAGTGCTTGGTCAGTCAATGACCCACAAGTATGCAATCATGCCACTGCGAGGAAGCTCGACTTATTGTTCAAGCCAGGCGCAGATACTGGCGAGAAATTTGATGGGCAGCAACAAGATGCTTAGGCTGCCGCCTTGGTCAAGAACCTCCCTTTCTTACATTATCATTAGCAGCTTGGATGTGCCCTTGCCGCGTCCTCAACGCTATAAAAGGCGGTTTCCCCACTAATTCTAGGGAGGTCTTCCCGGTGTTTTTTGAACTTATATCCATTTCGTGCTTCAGTATGATCACAGAAGTGGGGGAGCCACCATACCACGTGGGACTACGTGATGCCGCGTGTGTCCTAGAATGGACGTCACGGTTGCCTTCAAGCTGCCCGCTGGCCTTTCAAGGACAGTTGCCCCATTGGTCGTCTCCCACGCCAACTCGCTTCGGCAAGGTTGTCTCATGAATTTAAAGCATTCCTGACATCTGCGAACGATTAGGTGGACGTTTGCCCATGTAAATTTTCAAAGGATTTATTGGTATGCGTTGCGCATGGTATGGCCTGTTTTGTTCCTCAACCCTAGCTAGGGCGCTCTCTCTCCAGCAAACTTGATGGTATCCCTTGAAATGAAACTTGCCGTTTTGCCCTTCCTTCATCACCATGCTTTTACTTTTAACTCCTTATATGTTTCAAATGATAATACACTTGTTGCCGTTATCTCGTTACTGCCGGTGCCCTTACTATGTATTGTAGCTCAACATTTCAGTTTTTGTGTCTTTACTGTTCCGGAATCCATCCTGAACCGCTCTCCGAATTGGATACCAAAACACGAAAACGGTCATTTTGCAGTGAAATCGCGGTGTGATAGTGAAGCTGGCCCACGGATGAAACAGGACCATCGGTTTTGGATTCAGCCACAAGTCCTGTTGTCTGAAATGATCTGAACCGATTGCGTTTTCAGACAGCCTAAGGAGGATAGAACGCAATGCAGTGGTGACATGCTACAGAGGTTAAGTGTACTTGCGCAAGTTTCTGCGATAGATTTGTCGGGTTTGGAACAAGCTATCATTAGAAATGGTAAGTGCGAAGGGCCCCAAAGATTAGATCTTTCATCTCTCTTCTTCTTGCCTTATTACTGAAATAAAATTGTACGTTATTATTCAGGAAGAGGGCCGTGGCCAGCAGAGATTTGCCGAATAGTGTAGTTGACGGGCGGTACGAGAATTTGGATCCGCCAATCTCACGTCCAAACGCGACGACCTTACCCGATTGGCGACCGACGGACAAGATAAAGTGCGATTCATTTTCGATATTGAGGGGGAATAGTTATTGTTATTGCGAGGCAGATCGAGTGATGATTACATATATATAAACGATGTTATGAAATAATGAAGCGCGAATAGAATAGACGTCCTCTCGCGTCAATTGGGAGAAGGTGTCTTGTTCCCTTCCCTTTTTTGCTGATTCGGGTTTCCTACAGCAAACCGAATAGAAATGGGAAAATCAAATTGACACGCAGACCACCGTGGGATTTTTGTGCGCTCGATTGCCCATGGAGGTCACTATCGCCATGTGCAACTGAACCGGAAAACATGCGCTACACCTCGGCGCGGCCTGCTAGCCCATACCAGGAATATCAAGAATAAAGAATCCGGGAATGCACGTAGGCAATTGGAAATGGAGAGTGAATCAAGGTGGTGACCGAATAGTTCTTGCTCCCGAGCGATTACTCTTCTGGACTGTAGCTAGGAGTTGGTGACTTTGCCTCCAATTTTATTTTAATCAGGGCCTCCATAATATATAGGGGTAGGCCGAATGAGAAAATACAGGCTAGAAGTTCAGTGCAAAGCACCGGACAGGAAGCGAAGTGTGAGAGATCTACTTGCCACATAAGCAGGGTGGTAACTGGGATTCAGTGCGACAGGTGTAGCAATTGGTTCTACTGTGCATATGGGGGAGCGAGGAATGACATTAATGAGCTGTGCTGTCAATACGACAAGCTAATATGCGTTTGCCCAGCTTGCAACAAGCCCATGGGAAATGCCATCCTGAGGGATCCTCAGTTATGTCTACAGCAATTCCTGCCGAGGCTGGATGAAGAGGGCAGCGCCGGGCTGCGCGACACTGATCGCAGTTATATTTGGGAAGCCGCAGAGGGTACAGATAACCATTTACACATCAAGGCGGAAAGGAATAGGACACCATTAGTAGAAGAAAAAGACTACTAGCATAGACTTTTCTGGTCAGATTGAGCCGGAAACATTGGACCCCTCGGAGAATTTGACCGTGGATGGAACTAAAAGGAATGTACTTCCTCAGGGGAGAACAGAGGTGAGAGCGAGGTGTAGACCAGCAGAACAAGGGACGAGAAAAAGGGACCTGTGAAAGGGACAGGCATCTTCAACCCTTGACTTGGTGCTAACAGGAACACCGAATGATATAGAAATCTGTTAGTTGGAAGATCCAATAGGTAGGAGTAGCCACGCCGTAATCCATATGCGACTGAGTCCCGATTAATATGGCAGGAACTTCTCAGGAATGGATGAAAGTGGGCTGCTGAACCTGGATCTCCAAACTCTGTGGGAAGTGGAGACAGGCAGCAACTTCGTGGATTGTCAGTTGGAGGCAATTAGGAGCAACCTGCTGGCAGCAACGAACTTGGTTGCACCCCACCACAGAATCGAGCTAAAGAGCCTAACACCGTGGTGGAGGAATAGGATCACGACAGCCAGATGGCGGAAACACAAGGCTTTCACTAGGTATAGAGACACAGGGCTACCGAGATTACCTAAGGCATACAGCGGAGAGAAGGAGAATTTCCCGCATCCAACGGCAATAACAAACTGCCTACGAAGAGCGGATCGCTGGGGCCGCTAAAAGAAACCCAAAAGCACGTTACAACTACGCGCAGTCTAAGGTTGCTTTGCGAAATGCGGTAGGTGGAGTATAAAACACCGGGGGGTTAAGTCAGCCAACAGTCGGGAGAAAGACGGCCATCTGTTGAAATTTTTCCAGGCAGCATACAGGCGGGATCGAGGGACACAGGGACTAACAGTGGACTCCGTCAGCCTTTTGGTGGAGATGCGGGACGGCGCCATCATGGAGGAAGAAGAATGGGACAGCCTAACAAAAGCGG
The DNA here is from genome assembly GCA_008360955.1 of Fasciolopsis buskii. NCBI lineage: Eukaryota > Metazoa > Platyhelminthes > Trematoda > Plagiorchiida > Fasciolidae > Fasciolopsis > Fasciolopsis buskii. The sequence goes on from LUCM01006994.1 coordinate 147,323, forward strand.
ACGCGTCAAAAGCAACGAGGCCTGGTGAAATGCACCCAGCGATAGTTTAGAAGCTTGCGGAGGTCTTGAAGAAACCTTGCACCCAGCTCTCTAACGCATCGCTGGACGAGGGGCGGCTCACCGCGGACTGGTATATATCGACCGTCCTACCGGTGCGTAAAGGCGGGGAAGGAAACAACTGTAACAGCTATAGACCGGTGAGCTTGACATCAACCATGCTGAAAACTCTTGAAAGATGTCTTCGCGACAGGATAGTAAATCACCTAGATGATAGAACAGCACGGATTTTGGCACAATGTTCCTGTCTGAACGACCTCATAAGCTTCCTGGAAAAAGCAATAGGTAGAGTTAGCAGGAGCGAAAAAGCAGAAGTCTGCAATCTGGGCTTTCAGAAAGCTTTTATTCCGTGAACCACAAACTTTCGGAGTTGATGCTAGGGTGAATAACTGGATAGCACAATGTATGAAGGGTAGGTAATTCAGGGCGAGAGTCGAAGGGAGTCTATCGGGCGGAGGATTGCTGCACAGCGGGGATCTGTCTTAGGCCCACTACTCTTCCCTATATATGCCAACGACGTAGCTAATATATTGGAAAACCCGTGTCCCCTGTTTGCCGACAACATCAAACTATTAGGGGCAGCAAACAGTGAGGCTATCCAGCGGGATCTGGATAAAACTTAACAGCAGCTAATGGGCTGGGATCTTCGGTTGAGCTTGGAAAAATGTCATCAACTCATGGAAGTAGACGCAATTTCACACAAGGCCCCAAATGGGCGCCAGGTCGCGAAGTAACAAAATCAACAAGCAAGAGACCTCGGAATAGTCGTCAGTACGCAATTCAGGTCTATTCTGCAATGTCAGAAGGCGGCCAAGAAAGCATGGGGTGACCCCCGCCAACTTAAGAGGAACGTAGTATCTAGGAAGCCTAAAGTTCTGCCACTGTTCTAGGCATTTGTTCGGCCGCATTTGGACTACTGTGTCCAGGCATGGGGACCATATTTTTTAAGAGACAGTAAAATGTTGGAACAGGTTCAACTTGTTTTTAGGCGGCAATTTGGGCATTTGAGGCACATGGGATCTGAGCAGAGTCGGAGGGCGTGTGGCTTGTAATCCCTAGAAAGACGCAGAGAAAGAGGTGACTTAATGCAGACGTTCAAGACCATTAAGAATGTGGAAGAAATACGCGGTCACCGCTGAGCCCTTTTTCAGAAAAGGGGAACGACACAGTTAGAGGTGATCGGTAAACGATTTTGCGAGAATACTTACCGACGGGGTTGAGGAAAAAATCGTTTGCTAAACTAATGGTGGATGGCTGGAATAAGTTGCCGGAGGAATTAATCGATTTGGGGCCAGCGCGAGATTTCCAAGGGAGACTAAACAATGCATGGCTAGCTGTGTTTGGAGAGGACAGTGTCTGAATTTTGGCGTTGAGCAGATGGTCGGGAGGAAAGCACCTCATTAATTCTTTCCTCCCGTGTGCGGAATGAAAAGGATTTTTCACCCTCTTTTTGTCGAAACATTGTCAGATCCAAGGAGCTCTCGGTGCAGGAACCTGGGAGATCAGGCATCTCGCCGCATAGTTCTATAATTTAATTGGAACTGGACCTGGAACTGGAACTGACCCTAACTGCGCTACTCCGCCATCCGCTGCGTGCTTGCCGCGTGGGCTGTGGTCTGCCATGTCAGTCTAACGAGGCAGTTTAGCGGTCCTGCTGGGTTTGTTTGTATAACTTTTAGTGCTAGCTGAAACGCTTACTTGGCTTCAGCTCACGATTGTTACCCTTTTTGCACCCAGTTTCAGACTGTTGCGTGTGTGAATCCCATGGAACAACACTTTCCCGTGCGTGTACCGCAAATGATACATCGCGAGACCGAGTAGTGATGGGAGCCTTGTTTGGTGACCAGATGAAGCAGTTGGAATCTCACGGTCATGCGAAATGGCCGGCCTCGTCTGTGTTGTGGTGGCAACTTGTGACTTCGATCTAAAAGGTACTCCAATTTGTGCGGAGTACAAAACACTGGGCCGTGTTCTTTCGTTGGAGGGTGCAGCATGGTGAGCAAATTGTGCCCCGTCATATTGGTTTTGATTGCACATGTGTTAAGGCTATCTGATGCGTTTATCTGCCTCCAGATGACTTTGGGTTCTACGAATGTTGGACATTCCAGGTTTTGTTGAAGTGCACTTCCCGTGTAACACGTTTGGCACCCACATCGGAACCGATTAGTCAGGACAGTACATGTAAGATTGTCAGCTAGAATTTATCCGCGTTTTCGGACTGAACCTGTTGCGGAACATGGATTTGTTTTCCCGGATCACTTTTTTATCCGAACGTTGACCGCCCAGCGCGTTGCTTGCACACGCTCCGCCGTCACGCTCTTGTCAGACATACCTAACCTCCAACTCTTTTCCTATCGAGTGTTTAGGTCTTCAGTATTACAGTGGTACAGAGCCGAGTAAGAGTGATACTTACGTGGCCACGAGGGTCAACGGCAAGCAAACGTAATACGAGATCCGCCTTAAGACAGTTGGTCCTAAAACTCCGCTGGTCACCCAATAACAATAGTAGGTAATTCAACAACAAATTGGTCAAGTAAGGTGAGCGGAACTCTGCTTTTGGCTACGGTGCACTAATCCGAGTTACAATGTTCGTGTTTTGGTTGGCGTCTTCGTTCAGCGTTAAGAAAACGCTGAACGATGTTTGGCAGACCACGAGTTCTGCTTTGTCCCAGTTCACCGTATACGAAGCTACCGAAGGAATGAGGCAAATGCCGAGACTGCACCTTGGCGTGGCGTTACGACTTGCGAGCCTCCATAATCTAATGGGCTATTCAGGATGGCTTATCTCAAGCCGAGGATCCAATCATGCATGGAAAGTCAATGGTTAAAGGCCCGGCGATGTAGTCTCCTGGTCCTCCAAGTTGGGGATTGATCTGATTTAGCAACTCAGTTGGAAAAACGAATGGGAGAATAATTGATCCAAGTAGATGGGGGTCCACTCAGCTATTCCTCATTGCCTTGCGGTCAGGTTCTTGTCAGAACCAAAGGCTTTTGTTGAGAACCCTAATCGTTCT